>CM055125.1:374799518-375002018 GCA_029206835.1 Rana muscosa
TCACTTGCCACGTCGCCTGCCACACGTTGCGGATTGTCACTTGCCACACGTTGCAGATTGCCACACGTTGCCACACATTGCTGACCAGCTGACCACCCGCTCAGACTGTCAGGCAGGGGGGGATCCAGGTGCGGGCAACAGGGCAATTGCCACCCCCGAGAATTTAGTTTTAGTTGCAGAACTTGCGGGCGCCATGGAGTCTGAACGGGCAGTAGTTGTGGAACTTGCAGGCGCCTGAGAGTCTGAGCGGACAATCAGCTGGTCAGCTCTGTGGGTGAGCGGGCGGCTGGCCAATCAACAAGCTGGCGGCCGGGGGAGCAGAGAGATGACATCATCTCTCACCGCCCGCACCTGCCCTGCATCCCTGCAGTAACTTCCGCCCTCACTGTGCAGGCAGCAGAGAGATTACATCATCTCTCTGCTGCCCGACTGTGACAAGCAAAACACCACCTTAGCAAGTGACAATCCGCAAGATGTGGCAGGTGAGGTGGCAAGTGACAATCTGCATCTGGTGGCAGGCAAGTGACATTCCGCAACTTGTGGCAGGTGACGTGGCAAGTGACAATCTGCATCTGGTGGCAGGCAAGTGACATTCCACAACATGTGGCAGGTGATGTGGCAAGTGACAATCCGCAACGTGTGGCAAGTGACAATCTGCAACATGTGGCAGGTGACGTGGCAAGTGACAATCCACAACGTGTGGCAAGTGACATTCCGCAACGTGGCAGGTGATGTGGCAAGTGACAATCTGCAACGTGTGGCAGGTGACGTGGCAAGTGACAATCCCCAACATGTGGCAAGTGGCAATCTGCAACGTGTGGCAAGTGACGTGGCAAGTGACAATCCGAAACGTGTGGCAGGTGACAATCCGCAACATGTGGCAGGTGACGTGGCAAGTGACAATCTGCATCTGGTGGCAGGCAAGTGACATTCCGCAACATGTGGCAGGTGATGTGGCAAGTGACAATCTGCAATGTGTGGCAGGTGACGTGGCAAGTGACAATCCGCAACATGTGGCAAGTGACAATCTGCAACGTGTGGCAGGTGACGTGGCAAGTGACAATCCACAACGTGTGGCAAGTGACAATCCGCAACATGTAGCAGGTGACGTGGCAAGTTACAATCTGCAAAGTGTGGCAAGTGGCAATCCGCAACGTGTGGCAGGTGACGTGGCAAGTGACAATCTGTGATGTGTGGCAGGTGACGTGGCAAGTGACAATCCGCAACGTGTGGCAAGTGACAATATGCAATGTGTGGCAGGTGACATGGCAAGTGACAATCCGAAACGTGTGGCAGGTGACAATCCGCAACATGTGGCAGGTGACGTGGCAAGTGACACACTCGGGGCACCCACTGATTCTGCATTATGGTGAGTTGAACCATTTCATTTTATATAACAATGTAATAAAATAAATAATTTGCTTCAATCATCCTGACACCATAACAACCATGGTGCCATGATCATTGAAGCGCTAACACCAGTCGTTTCCCTGATAAATTGCCCCCCAAAAAAATATTGTCTGGTAGTGCCCCTCCCGAGACTAGACTCTGGATCCGCCCCTGCTCTCAGGCGCCCGCAAGTTCCACAACTAAAACTAATTTCTCGGGGGTGGCAATTGCCCCGTAGCCCCCCCCCCTGGATCCGCCACTGTGCGGGGCAACAAAAACCTCCTTCATCAGGGCTTGTAGCAAAGGAATGGAGACATGAAAGGACTCAGACATCAAGTTAAAACCAGAGATGTAACTGCAAGGGGGGACAACTAAATATCAATGCTCATGATTTTGGAATGGGACGTCCAACAAGAGATGTGGTGGTCAGTTGCCCACACACTTTAGGCTATCTACTGTAACCCATTAAACACTCACAAAGCTGTTCTCTGATTTCTGAAGGTAGCCAGCGTTCCGTTCCGTTGGTCATCTTCTCTCTAATTCTTCACAACAACCAAATTAGTTTGAAATGTGTTTGAAATATATGATTGATTTTCAGAAGGTCTTTGTGCTCCGATGACGGACAGCTCTAACGTTGCGTCCCCTCCAGCGCGGGTTATAATCGCTGGACCTTCATAAATAACTGCAACACGGCATGACCTTTCACATGTCTTACAAATCAACAATTCTCACTGACTGCTAATCAAGAACCTTTTCAGACAGCGAACAAAGAGAAAAAAAAAATCAAGGTAAGACACTTCAGTTGGCCTACTAGGTCCAATACTATAATTATTTCTGATTTTCAGCCTTTTGTGAGAAATTGGAAAATCTTGTGCTAACAATGGACTTTTGCCATCACACTTGCTACTGAAACGTGTTTTGTAGTGCTGTAAGGTAGATCTAAACCCTTACTTTAAGTTTACTAAAGCACTGTATATCATAAACAAGCAACATTTTATTTCTTTTTTCTTTTGCCATAAAAAAGCAGTTTATTTTTAACCACTTAAGCCCCGGACCAATACGCAGCATAAAGACCAGGCCCCTTTTTGCGATTCGGCACTGCGTCGCTTTAACAGACAATTGCGCGGTCGTGCGACGTGGCTCCCAAACAAAATTGACGTCCTTATTTTCCCACAAATAGAGCTTTCTTTTGGTGGTATTTGATCACCTCTGCGGTTTTAATTTTTTGCGCTATAAACAAAAATAGAGCGAAAATTTTGAAAAAAATGACATATTTTTTACTTTTTGCTATAATAAATATCCCCAAAAAATATATAAAAAAACATTTTTTTTCTCAGTTTAGGCCGATACGTATTCTTCTACATATTTTTGATTAAAAAAAACGCAATCGGCGTTTATTGATTGGTTTGCGCAAAAGTTATAGCGTTTACAAAATAGGGGATAGTTTAATGGCATTTTTATAAAAAAAATGTTTTACCAGTAATGGCGGCGATCAGCGATTTGTAAAAATGACACTGGCAGTGAAGGGGTTAACCACTAGGGGCGCTGAAGGGGTTAAGTGTGCCTAGGGGAGTGATTACTACTGTGTGGGGGCGTGGCTACGAGTGACACGTGACCGATCTCCGCTCTGATTACACAGAGCGGAGATCGGTGACATTGTCAGTAGGGGAGCGGGGAGATGTTGTGTTTACACTAACATCTCTCCGCTCCATGCCTCCGTGAGACGATTGCGGGGATCCCCGCGGCGATCGAGTCCGCGGGACCCGCGGTCCGACTCACGGGGAAGGCAGGGGGGTCGCAAACGCGCCGCCGGCGGCGCGCGCGCCCCCCACGTCGGGCAGTTAAAGGGGACGTACAGGTACGTGATTGTGCCTGTACGAGACATTCTGCCGACGTATATATACACTGAGTGGTCGTTAAGTGGTTAACATGCACTCACTCCAGTGTTGGCTGAACATCATTGCTACGGACTTGATTCCTGATGGTGTCAATGGTGGACCATGCCTGCCTAAATGAGCCTGAACAAGGACTTTCATGGCAGGATCTCCATGGGATTTGTTTTTTGTTTTTTTGTATATTTATATAACAAATGGAAGGAAAGCTAAAGAGAAAAGGAAAGGGGAAAAAAAAGAGAAAGGAAAAGAATGAAAAGAAAGTGGAAGAGAAAAGAAAGGAAAGAGAGAGGAAAATAAAGGAAACGAATAGAAAAAAAGAGGAAAGGAATGGATAGAAAGAGGAAAGGAAAGGGAAGGGGAAAGGGAAAAGAGAGGAAAGGGAAATGAAAAGGAAAGAAAAGGGAAAGAAAGGACAGGAAAGTTTAGGAAAGGAAAGGAAGAGGCAAGGGCAATCTCCTGAGTTGCTGTAATATCCATTATCTCATTATCAAGATAATGTGCATGTGTATATTAAATAGAAGGAAAGCGAATGAAGAAAGGGAAAAGGGAAGAAAGGTGAAATGAAAGTGGAAATAACATGAACAGAAAGGAAAGGCAAGGGGAAGAAAAACGGATAAAGGGAAAGAGAAGAGAAAACAAAAGCAAGAGAAAGGAAAGGAAAGGAAGAGAAAGGGAAAGGGAAGGAAAACAATGGTGAGGAAAGGAAAGAAAAGGAAAGAAAAATAAAGTAACGGAAAGGAAAGGTAAGGGAAATAAAAAATGAAATGAAAGGAAGAGGAATATCTATTATTTTATCATCAAGATAATGTACATATGTATAATAAATGGAAGGGAAGTGAAGAAAGAATTGGAAAAGGGAAGAAAAATGAAAGGAAAGTGGAAGTAACATGAACAGAAAGGAAAACCAAAAGAAGAAAGAAGGATAAAGGGAAAGAGAAGAGAAAAGGAAAGGAAAGAAAAGGAAGAGGAAGGGAAAGGGAAGGAAAACAATGGTGAGGAAAGGAAAGAAAATGGAAGAAAAAGAAAGTAACGGAAAGGAAAGGTAAGGTAAGGGAAATGAAAGAAATGAAATGAAAGGAAGAGGAATTTCCATTATTTTATCATCAAGATAATGTGCATATGTATAATAAATGGAAGTGAAGTGAAGAAAGAAATGGAAAAGGGAAGAAAAAAGAAAGTAAAGTGTAAGTAACATGAACAGAAAGGAAAACCAAAGGAAGAAAGAAGGATAAAGGAAAAGAGAAGAGAAAGGGAAAGCAAGAGAAAGGAAAGGAAAGAAAATGAAGAGGAAGGGAAAGGGAAGGAAAATAATGGTGAGGAAAGGAAAGGAAAGGAAAGAAAAGGAAAGAAAAAGAAAGTAATGGAAATGAAAGGTAAGGTGAGAAAAATTAAAGAAAATAAATGAAATAAAAGGAAGAGGAATTTCCATTATTTTAACATCAAGATAATGTACATATGTATAATAAATGGAAGTGAAGTGAAGAAAGAAATGGAAAAGGGAAGAAAAAAGAAAGGAAAGTGGAAGTAACATAAACAGAATGGAAAAGCAAAGGAAGAAAAAAATAATAAACAGAAAGAGAAGAGCAAACAAGAGGAAAGGAAGGGAAAGGAAAGGAAAGGTAGAGAAAATCTCATCATCAAGATAATGCACATGTGTGTAATAAATGGAAGTAAAGTGAATAAAGAAGGGGGAAAGGGGAAGAAAGAAGAAAGGAAAGTGGAAGTAACACTCATGCTGATAGCAGAGGAAGGAGACAGCAGACATAAATGACACTGAGACAAGTACATACTATAGTGGGATATGCTTTGTTCAGATTTCATGTCTGAGGGTTACAACCACTTTAAGGTAAATTGAGTTGGCTTTCTGAACTTAACACAGTTGCATTGTTTTCTGCATAGCAATGGCAGCTCTGTAATTCATTCTGTTTCTTGCCTGAAATTGCTTTTGATATTCACTGCTTCAATACACTCTCCTCTGGAGCTTGCTGGAGACCAGGTACTGTGTTCTCAGAGCCTTGGGCTACGGAAGATTGTGAGTGAAAAACACACAAGAGGGACAGATAAAATCTGTTATTTATTTATTTTATTTTATTTCAATATTTGTGCCGCGCTCAGGGAGCCCTGAGTTCTCCCTTATAATTACTCGGTACAGTGGCGGTGCTGTAAGTTCTGACCCACGCTGCGCACCACAATATACAAACTGTGCCGGTGTACATCCTTCATTACATGGAACACACAGAATTCATACCATGGCTTTGATTGTGCTGATGGGTAAAATGACCAACTAATGCAATAGTACAAAGATAACACAACATCTAAAAGTTATTAGGAAAGTGGAGACTGGATGGGTGGAAAGATGGATGATAGATAGATAGATAGATAGATAGACAGATAGATACTGAAGAAAGAAGACTGGGTAGATAGATGGATGGGTGGAAAGAGATAAATAGATAGATAGATAGACAGACAGATAGACATGTAGATAGACAGACAGACAGATAGCTAGATATAGATAGATAGATAGATAGATAGACAGACTGACAGATAGACAAACAGACAGATAGACATGTAGATAGATAGATAGACAGACAGACAGACAGACAGACAGATAGATAGATAGATAGATAGATAGATAGATAGATAGATAGATAGATAGATAGATACTCAAGAAAAAAGACTGGTTTGATAGATAATAGGGGGGAGCAAAATAAAGCAAAGGAGAAGAAAGGAGAGGACCAGTCAGGAGAGCAGACGCATAGGGGAGTAGGGGACAGGAGAAGAATCGTTGAGGAGGAGAGACAAGAGAGGATAATAGGGGAGAGCAGAATAGAGGAGAGGAGAAGAAAGAAGAGGAGATGACCAGACAGGAGAACAGAGGCATAGCGGAGAAGAAGGGTTGAGGAGAAGAGACGAGAGGATAATAGGGGGAAGCAGAATAAAGAAAAGGAGAGGACCAGGCAGGAGAGCAGGCGCATAGGGAAGTAGGGGCAGGAGAAGAATGGTTGAGGAGAAGAGATAAGAGAGGATAATAGGGGAGGGCAGAATAGAGGAGAGGAGAAGAAAGGAGAGCAGAGGTGGAGGGGAGTGGGGGGCAGGAGAAGATTGGTTGAGGAGAAGAGATAAGAGAGGATAATAGGGGAGGGCAGAATAGAGGAGAGTAGAAAAAAGGAGAGCAGAGGTGGAGGGGAGTGGGGATAGGAGAAGATTGGTTGAGGAGAAGAGACAAGAGAGGATAATAGGGGAGAGCAGAATAGAGGAGAGGAGAAGACAGGAAAAGAGATGACCAGACAGGAGAGCAGAGGCATCACAGAGTAGGGGACAGGAGAAGAATGGTTGAGGAGAAGAGACATAAGAGGATAATAGGGGAGAGCAGAATTAAGGAAAGGAGAAGAAAGAAGAGGACCAGATAAGAGAGCACAGGCGTAGGCAAGTAGGGGGCAGGAGAAAAATGTTTAAGGAGAGGAGACAAGAGAGGATAATAGGAGAGAGCAGAATAGAGAAGAGGAGACAAGAGAGGATAATAGGAGAGAGCAGAATAGAGGAGAGGAGAAGAAAAGAGATGAGAGAATCAGACAGGAGAACAAAGGTTGAGGGGAGTAGGGGCAGGAGAAGAATGGTTGAGGAGAAGAGACAAGAGAGGATAATAAGAGAGAGCATAATAGAGGAGAGTAGAGGACCAGACAGGAGAACAGAGGTGGAGGGGAGTAGGGGCAGAAGAAAAAGGGTTAAGGAGAAGAGACAAGAGAGGATAATTGGGGAGAGCAGAATAGAGGAGAGGAGAAGAAAGGAGAGGACCAGACAGGAGAACAGAGGTGGAGGGGAGTAGGGGGCAGGAGAACAATTGTTGAGGAGAAGAGACAAGAGAGGATAATAGGGGAGAGCAGAATAGAGGAGAGAAGGAGAAAGAAGAGGAGAGGACCAGGCAGGAAAGCAGAGGAGGAGGGGAGTAGGGGGCAGGAGATGAAGGGTTGAGGAGAAGAGACAAGAGAGGTTAATAGGGGAGAGCAGAAGAAAGGAAAGGAGAAGAAAGGAGAGGAGAAGACCTGACAGTAGAGCAGAGCCATGGGGGAGTAGGGGGCAGGAGAAGAAGGGTTGAGGAGAAGAGACAAGAGAGGATAATAGGGGAGAGCAGAACAGAGGAGAAGAGAAGAAAGAAGAGAAGAGGACCAGACAGGAGAGCAGAGAACGAGGGGAGTAGGGGCAGGAGAAGAAGGACTGAGGAGAAGAGACAAGAGAGGATAATAAGGGAGAGCAGAATAGAGGAGAGGAGAAGAAAGAAGAGGAGAGGACCAGACAGGAGAACAGATGTGGAGGGGAGTAGGGGGCAGGAGAAGAATTGTTGAGGAGAAGAGACAAGAGAGGATAATAGGGGAGAGCAGAATAGAGGAGAAGAGAAGAAAGAAAAGGAGAGGACCAGACAAGGGAGCAGAGGTGGATGGGAGGTGGGGGCAGGTGAAGAGAGGAAACAGGAGAGAGAAGGAGAGGAGAGGAGAGGAGAGGGTAGGAGAGGAGAGGAGAGGAGAGGGAAGGAGAGGAGAGGAGAGGAGAGGAGAGGAGAGGAGATGAGAGGAGAGGAGATGAGAGATATGCAATACATAATTGGCTCAGTAGATAACAGAGCTCACAATTCTGAATGTACAATATAAGGATATCGCCCAAAGCAACCAAGCATACTCCTGATATAAAATGATTTAGCAGATTAAAAAATAAAAGCAAACACCCCATTGGTTGAAGTGCCCAATACGGCTATATTTTTTGTCTGTTTTATTAAAAGGATCACGTTGAGTATTCCTCCATCTTTTTCTCCCATGGGGAATATTCCAGGTGACATGAGGCGCGGTACAAACTTTCATACCTCTTCTTGCCGCAGCCAACTCTGGGAACCGCGACTGTTCCTTCGCCAAATCTTTCATGTCTGCTATAAAAAGAATGTGCACCACCAAGGTATTGTTTATGGAAGGATTAATGTTGTTTGAGTTATCATGACATCCTTTATTCAGATTACTCCCCGCTTTTATTTTTCTGACAAATAGATCGCTCCAGGAAACAAGCGAACAAACTGATATGTGTGTTTAGCTTCCACGACGGTTCTGTGGAAATGAATATTTCTTACAGCAAGCACCCACTTCCACATCTTTTATCATCACACGGCCTCTCCTCCCCTCTGGAAGCTCATTATTTTCAAAAGAAAACAAATTTGTATTGTCAGAGCCCTTCACATCAAACTCCTTCTCTCCCCGCGGCTCATTACGGCATGACATGGCAGGGTGTGCCCACAATGTTCAGCAGGGATTGACCTCCCACAAAACACAAAGTAAATTCGAGGAGTCACCTGTCACTCTTGGCCCCCCGTTAATTACCCCACAACAAAAAGGTCCTAAAAGCCGGCAGGCGTCAGGCCTCTTCCGGGCTATTAGGGACAGATGGCCTCTAGGTGGAGAATGGAAAAGGGTTCTATGATCTCCAGCATTGGTCCCAGAGGGCAGGACGTTTCTTTTCTGGTTGTACGTTACAAATCTGTCACGTGATGCGTTTTCAAATCTGGACAGTTTTTGTTTGTTTTTGTTTTGTTTGAATCTGGAGGATAACAGACTGTAAGAAAGATACAGTATACCAAAGTTGTTGTTTTTTCTGCATTATTTTTTATTTTTTTATTTTTTATTTATTGAAATGTAGAGGATTAGACTTTGAATGTAATATATATATATATATATATATATATATATATATATATATATATATATATTTATACATATTTATTTATTTATTTTTCTTAAATGTAAGCACAGTAAGTCACAAAGTTGTTGTTTTATTTTAAAAGTATATATATATATATATACATACATACATTTTTTTTAAGATTTCTTGGAATGTAGAGTATTAGACTTGCAATGTATTATACAGTGTATATACAGGTCCTTCTCAAAAAATTAGCATATTGTGATAAAGTTCATTATTTTCTGTAATGTACTGATAAACATTAGACTTTCATATATTTTAGATTCATTACACACAACTGAAGTAGTTCAAGTTTTTTCTTGTTTTAATATTGATGATTTTGGCATACAGCTCATGAAAACTCAAAAATCCTATCTCAAAAAATTAGCATATTTCATCCAACCAATAAAAGAAAAGTGTTTTTAATACAAAAAAAGTCAACCTTCAAATAATTATGTTCAGTTATGCACTCAATACTTGGTCGGGAATCCTTTTGCAGAAATGACTGCTTCAATGCGGCGTGACATGGAGGCAACCAGCCTGTGGCACTGCTGAGGTGTTATGGAGGCCCAGGATGCTTCGATAGCGGCCTTAAGCTCATCCAGAGTGTTGGGTCTTGCGTCTCTCAACTTTCTCTTCCCAATATCCCACAGATTCTCTATGGGGTTCAGGTCAGGAGAGTTGGCAGGCCAATTGAGCACAGTAATACCATGGTCAGTAAACCATTTACCAGTGGTTTTGGCACTGTGAGCAGGTGCCAGGTCGTGCTGAAAAATTAAATCTTCATCTCCATAAAGCTTTTCAGCAGATGGAAGCATGAAGTGCTCCAAAATCTCCTGATAGCTAGCTGCATTGACCCTGCCCTTGATAAAACACAGTGGACCAACACCAGCAGCTGACATGGCACCCCAGACTATCACTGACTGTGGGTACTTGACACTGGACTTCAGGCATTTTGGCATTTCCCTCTCCCCAGTAGGGATGAGCTTCGTGTTCGAGTCGAACATACGTTCGACTCGAACATTGGCTGTTCGATCGTTCGACGAAGATCGAACGATTTGGGCCGTTCGCGCCAAATTCGAGTGACGCGAACGGCCCACAATGCACTACGCCATCGCAGTGTCATCCAGGCGCTGTGATTGGCCAAGCATGCACTGTGACCCCGCATGCTTGGCCAATCACAGCGCCGGCAGCGAGGAGAGCAATGATTGGCCACAGGCAGGATGCCTGTGGCCAATTATTGCTGAGGGTGTTTAGTACACGCCCCACACTATAAAAGGCCGCCAGCACGGCGGCCTAGTGTAGTGTGTTCCGGAGCAGGGATAGAGTAGCATAGGCAGGGACAGTGACTGTTATTTCTTTCTTGCTTAACCTGGATTCCTTTAGTTTAGGGAAAGAGAAGGATAGGTAGGGAGAGTGTCAGTGTGTTTTGTGCTTCTGCTATAGTGTGCTTAAAAAAAACATTTATTCTAGGGACAGAAAACTCTAGGTAGGGACAGTGTCAGTTTCTTTCACTCTGCAAGTCCTTGTTTCCAGGGACCTGTAAGGACAGTGAGTTAATTGTCCTTGTGCTATATTGTGCTTAAAAAAAACATTTATTCTAGGGACAGAAAACTCTAGGTAGGGACAGTGTCAGTTTCTTTCACTCTGCAAGTCCTTGTTTCCAGGGACCTGTAAGGACAGTGAGTTAATTGTCCTTGTGCTATATTGTGATTAAAAAAAACATTTATTCTAGGGACAGAAAACTGTAGGTAGGGAGAGTGTTTTTTTTCTTTCACTCTGCAAGTCCTTGTTTCCAGGGACCTGTAAGGACAGTGAGTTAATTGTCCTTGTGCTATATTGTGCTTAAAAAAAACATTTATTCTAGGGACAGAAAACTCTAGGTAGGGACAGTGTCAGTTTCTTTCACTCTGCAAGTCCTTGTTTCCAGGGACCTGTAAGGACAGTGAGTTAATTTTCCTTGTGCTATATTGTGATTAAAAAAAAACATTTATTCTAGGGACAGAAAACTCTAGGTAGGGACAGTGTCAGTTTCTTTCACTCTGCAAGTCCTTGTTTCCAGGGACCTGTAAGGACAGTGAGTTAATTTTCCTTGTGCTATATTGTGATTAAAAAAAACATTTTTTCTAGGGACAGAAAACTGTAGGTAGGGAGAGTGTTTTTTTTCTTTCACTCTGCAAGTCCTTGTTTCCAGGGACCTGTAAGGACAGTGAGTTAATTTTCCTTGTGCTATATTGTGCTTAAAAAAAACATTTTTTCTAGGGACAGAAAACTGTAGGTAGGGAGAGTGTTTTTTTTCTTTCACTCTGCAAGTCCTTGTTTCCAGGGACCTGTAAGGACAGTGAGTTAATTGTCCTTGTGCTATATTGTGCTTAAAAAAAACATTTATTCTAGGGACAGAAAACTCTAGGTAGGGACAGTGTCAGTTTCTTTCACTCTGCAAGTCCTTGTTTCCAGGGACCTGTAAGGACAGTGAGTTAATTTTCCTTGTGCTATATTGTGCTTAAAAAAAACATTTATTCTAGGGACAGAAAACTCTAGGTAGGGACAGTGTCAGTTTCTTTCACTCTGCAAGTCCTTGTTTCCAGGGACCTGTAAGGACAGTGAGTTAATTGTCCTTGTGCTATATTGTGCTTAAAAAAAACATTTATTCTAGGGACAGAAAACTCTAGGTAGGGACAGTGTCAGTTTCTTTCACTCTGCAAGTCCTTGTTTCCAGGGACCTGTAAGGACAGTGAGTTAATTTTCCTTGTGCTATATTGTGATTAAAAAAAACATTTTTTCTAGGGACAGAAAACTGTAGGTAGGGAGAGTGTTTTTTTTCTTTCACTCTGCAAGTCCTTGTTTCCAGGGACCTGTAAGGACAGTGAGTTAATTTTCCTTGTGCTATATTGTGATTAAAAAAAACATTTTTTCTAGGGACAGAAAACTGTAGGTAGGGAGAGTGTTTTTTTTCTTTCACTCTGCAAGTCCTTGTTTCCAGGGACCTGTAAGGACAGTGAGTTAATTGTCCTTGTGCTATATTGTGCTTAAAAAAAACATTTTTTCTAGGGACAGAAAACTCTAGGTAGGGAGAGTGTTTTTTTTTTTTCACTCTGCAAGTCCTTGTTTCCAGGGACCTGTAAGGACAGTGAGTTAATTGTCCTTGTGCTATATTGTGCTTAAAAAAAACATTTATTCTAGGGACAGAAAACTCTAGGTAGGGACAGTGTCAGTTTCTTTCACTCTGCAAGTCCTTGTTTCCAGGGACCTGTAAGGACAGTGAGTTAATTTTCCTTGTGCTATATTGTGCTTAAAAAAAACTTTTATTCTAGGGACAGAAAACTCTAGGTAGGGACAGTGTCAGTTTCTTTCACTCTGCAAGTCCTTGTTTCCAGGGACCTGTAAGGACAGTGAGTTAATTGTCCTTGTGCTATATTGTGCTTAAAAAAAACATTTATTCTAGGGACAGAAAACTCTAGGTAGGGACAGTGTCAGTTTCTTTCACTCTGCAAGTCCTTGTTTCCAGGGACCTGTAAGGACAGTGAGTTAATTTTCCTTGTGCTATATTGTGATTAAAAAAAACATTTTTTCTAGGGACAGAAAACTGTAGGTAGGGAGAGTGTTTTTTTTCTTTCACTCTGCAAGTCCTTGTTTCCAGGGACCTGTAAGGACAGTGAGTTAATTGTCCTTGTGCTATATTGTGCTTAAAAAAAACATTTATTCTAGGGACAGAAAACTCTAGGTAGGGACAGTGTCAGTTTCTTTCACTCTGCAAGTCCTTGTTTCCAGGGACCTGTAAGGACAGTGAGTTAATTGTCCTTGTGCTATATTGTGCTTAAAAAAAACATTTATTCTAGGGACAGAAAACTCTAGGTAGGGACAGTGTCAGTTTCTTTCACTCTGCAAGTCCTTGTTTCCAGGGACCTGTAAGGACAGTGAGTTAATTTTCCTTGTGCTATATTGTGATTAAAAAAAACATTTTTTCTAGGGACAGAAAACTGTAGGTAGGGAGAGTGTTTTTTTTCTTTCACTCTGCAAGTCCTTGTTTCCAGGGACCTGTAAGGACAGTGAGTTAATTTTCCTTGTGCTATATTGTGATTAAAAAAAACATTTTTTCTAGGGACAGAAAACTGTAGGTAGGGAGAGTGTTTTTTTTCTTTCACTCTGCAAGTCCTTGTTTCCAGGGACCTGTAAGGACAGTGAGTTAATTGTCCTTGTGCTATATTGTGCTTAAAAAAAACATTTTTTCTAGGGACAGAAAACTCTAGGTAGGGAGAGTGTTTTTTTTTTTTCACTCTGCAAGTCCTTGTTTCCAGGGACCTGTAAGGACAGTGAGTTAATTGTCCTTGTGCTATATTGTGCTTAAAAAAAACATTTATTCTAGGGACAGAAAACTCTAGGTAGGGACAGTGTCAGTTTCTTTCACTCTGCAAGTCCTTGTTTCCAGGGACCTGTAAGGACAGTGAGTTAATTTTCCTTGTGCTATATTGTGCTTAAAAAAAACTTTTATTCTAGGGACAGAAAACTCTAGGTAGGGACAGTGTCAGTTTCTTTCACTCTGCAAGTCCTTGTTTCCAGGGACCTGTAAGGACAGTGAGTTAATTGTCCTTGTGCTATATTGTGCTTAAAAAAAACATTTATTCTAGGGACAGAAAACTCTAGGTAGGGACAGTGTCAGTTTCTTTCACTCTGCAAGTCCTTGTTTCCAGGGACCTGTAAGGACAGTGAGTTAATTTTCCTTGTGCTATATTGTGATTAAAAAAAACATTTTTTCTAGGGACAGAAAACTGTAGGTAGGGAGAGTGTTTTTTTTCTTTCACTCTGCAAGTCCTTGTTTCCAGGGACCTGTAAGGACAGTGAGTTAATTGTCCTTGTGCTATATTGTGCTTAAAAAAAAACATTTTTTCTAGGGACAGAAAACTCTAGGTAGGGAGAGTGTTTTTTTTTTTTCACTCTGCAAGTCCTTGTTTCCAGGGACCTGTAAGGACAGTGAGTTAATTGTCCTTGTGCTATATTGTGCTTAAAAAAAACATTTATTCTAGGGACAGAAAACTCTAGGTAGGGACAGTGTCAGTTTCTTTTACTCTGCAAGTCCTTGTTTCCAGGGACCTGTAAGGACAGTGAGTTAATTTTCCTTGTGCTATATTGTGCTTAAAAAAAACATTTATTCTAGGGACAGAAAACTCTAGGTAGGGACAGTGTCAGTTTCTTTCACTCTGCAAGTCCTTGTTTCCAGGGACCTGTAAGGACAGTGAGTTAATTGTCCTTGTGCTATATTGTGCTTAAAAAAAACATTTATTCTAGGGACAGAAAACTCTAGGTAGGGACAGTGTCAGTTTCTTTCACTCTGCAAGTCCTTGTTTCCAGGGACCTGTAAGGACAGTGAGTTAATTGTCCTTGTGCTATATTGTGATTAAAAAAAACATTTATTCTAGGGACAGAAAACTGTAGGTAGGGAGAGTGTTTTTTTTCTTTCACTCTGCAAGTCCTTGTTTCCAGGGACCTGTAAGGACAGTGAGTTAATTGTCCTTGTGCTATATTGTGCTTAAAAAAAACATTTATTCTAGGGACAGAAAACTCTAGGTAGGGACAGTGTCAGTTTCTTTCACTCTGCAAGTCCTTGTTTCCAGGGACCTGTAAGGACAGTGAGTTAATTTTCCTTGTGCTATATTGTGATTAAAAAAAACATTTATTCTAGGGACAGAAAACTCTAGGTAGGGACAGTGTCAGTTTCTTTCACTCTGCAAGTCCTTGTTTCCAGGGACCTGTAAGGACAGTGAGTTAATTTTCCTTGTGCTATATTGTGATTAAAAAAAACATTTTTTCTAGGGACAGAAAACTGTAGGTAGGGAGAGTGTTTTTTTTCTTTCACTCTGCAAGTCCTTGTTTCCAGGGACCTGTAAGGACAGTGAGTTAATTGTCCTTGTGCTATATTGTGCTTAAAAAAAACATTTATTCTAGGGACAGAAAACTCTAGGTAGGGACAGTGTCAGTTTCTTTCACTCTGCAAGTCCTTGTTTCCAGGGACCTGTAAGGACAGTGAGTTAATTGTCCTTGTGCTATATTGTGCTTAAAAAAAACATTTATTCTAGGGACAGAAAACTCTAGGTAGGGACAGTGTCAGTTTCTTTCACTCTGCAAGTCCTTGTTTCCAGGGACCTGTAAGGACAGTGAGTTAATTTTCCTTGTGCTATATTGTGATTAAAAAAAACATTTTTTCTAGGGACAGAAAACTGTAGGTAGGGAGAGTGTTTTTTTTCTTTCACTCTGCAAGTCCTTGTTTCCAGGGACCTGTAAGGACAGTGAGTTAATTTTCCTTGTGCTATATTGTGATTAAAAAAAACATTTTTTCTAGGCACAGAAAACTGTAGGTAGGGAGAGTGTTTTTTTTCTTTCACTCTGCAAGTCCTTGTTTCCAGGGACCTGTAAGGACAGTGAGTTAATTGTCCTTGTGCTATATTGTGCTTAAAAAAAACATTTTTTCTAGGGACAGAAAACTCTAGGTAGGGAGAGTGTTTTTTTTTTTTCACTCTGCAAGTCCTTGTTTCCAGGGACCTGTAAGGACAGTGAGTTAATTGTCCTTGTGCTATATTGTGCTTAAAAAAAACATTTATTCTAGGGACAGAAAACTCTAGGTAGGGACAGTGTCAGTTTCTTTCACTCTGCAAGTCCTTGTTTCCAGGGACCTGTAAGGACAGTGAGTTAATTTTCCTTGTGCTATATTGTGCTTAAAAAAAACATTTATTCTAGGGACAGAAAACTCTAGGTAGGGACAGTGTCAGTTTCTTTCACTCTGCAAGTCCTTGTTTCCAGGGACCTGTAAGGACAGTGAGTTAATTGTCCTTGTGCTATATTGTGCTTAAAAAAAACATTTATTCTAGGGACAGAAAACTCTAGGTAGGGACAGTGTCAGTTTCTTTCACTCTGCAAGTCCTTGTTTCCAGGGACCTGTAAGGACAGTGAGTTAATTTTCCTTGTGCTATATTGTGATTAAAAAAAACATTTTTTCTAGGGACAGAAAACTGTAGGTAGGGAGAGTGTTTTTTTTCTTTCACTCTGCAAGTCCTTGTTTCCAGGGACCTGTAAGGACAGTGAGTTAATTGTCCTTGTGCTATATTGTGCTTAAAAAAAACATTTATTCTAGGGACAGAAAACTCTAGGTAGGGACAGTGTCAGTTTCTTTCACTCTGCAAGTCCTTGTTTCCAGGGACCTGTAAGGACAGTGAGTTAATTTTCCTTGTGCTATATTGTGATTAAAAAAAACATTTATTCTAGGGACAGAAAACTCTAGGTAGGGACAGTGTCAGTTTCTTTCACTCTGCAAGTCCTTGTTTCCAGGGACCTGTAAGGACAGTGAGTTAATTTTCCTTGTGCTATATTGTGATTAAAAAAAACATTTTTTCTAGGGACAGAAAACTGTAGGTAGGGAGAGTGTTTTTTTTCTTTCACTCTGCAAGTCCTTGTTTCCAGGGACCTGTAAGGACAGTGAGTTAATTTTCCTTGTGCTATATTGTGCTTAAAAAAAACATTTTTTCTAGGGACAGAAAACTGTAGGTAGGGAGAGTGTTTTTTTTCTTTCACTCTGCAAGTCCTTGTTTCCAGGGACCTGTAAGGACAGTGAGTTAATTGTCCTTGTGCTATATTGTGCTTAAAAAAAACATTTATTCTAGGGACAGAAAACTCTAGGTAGGGACAGTGTCAGTTTCTTTCACTCTGCAAGTCCTTGTTTCCAGGGACCTGTAAGGACAGTGAGTTAATTTTCCTTGTGCTATATTGTGCTTAAAAAAAACATTTATTCTAGGGACAGAAAACTCTAGGTAGGGACAGTGTCAGTTTCTTTCACTCTGCAAGTCCTTGTTTCCAGGGACCTGGAGAGACATTGAGTGAATTGTCCTTGTGCTATATTGTGATTAAAAAAAACATTTATTCTAGGGACAGAAAACTCTAGGTAGGGACAGTGTCAGTTTCTTTCACTGTGAAAGTCCTTGTTTCAAGGGACAGAGAAGGACACCTGAAGGTAGCCCTTATTGCTTTTTTCCCATCTCCCTGCAGGCCATCTATTAGAATGTCTGGAAGGCAAACAAGGAGAGGCAGACAGTCAGGAGGCAATAAAAGAGGGCAAGCAGGCTCTGTGTCTGGGGGCAACAGTGCTGGTCGTGGACGCGGTGCATTGTCATCAGCACATGGCCATGGGACACGCTTGTCCTTCTTTTCGGCAGCTGGACATGTTGAGCCACATCATGCCGAAGACTTGGTAGAGTGGATGACCAAGCCCTCCTCCTCCTCCTCATCCTCTCTCACCCAGGCTCAGGGTACTGGAAAAGCAGCTGCCAAAGCGTCGTCTTCCCTGGTATCAATGTCAGACAAATCATCAGTCACTCCTTCCCTAGACCCACCATGTCCTCCTCCTGAGGAGTCCCCCGAACTGTTTCAGCACAGTGTTGGGTACATGCTCCAGGAGGATGCCCAGCGTTTCGAAGGGTCTGATGATGAAACCCAGCTAGAGGAAGGCAGTAGCGTGAGAGCAGACAGAGGGGATGCTCAAGAAGGACACCAATCTGGCAGTCATGTTCCAGCAGCTGCAGCATACTGCCAGATTGGCTCCAGTGATGAGGAGGGAGGGGATGATGAGGTCAATGACTCCACGTGGGTGCCTAATAGGAGAGAGGAGGAGGAGGAGGAGGAGGCACATCTCCAACGAGGCAGGATGCCCTTTGGTGGCCAGCGTAAGGGCAGTACACCGACGGAATCACACCGCAGAGCTCCGCCTGTGCAGGGCGCTGCCTCTGCCCGTCATTCAAAAAGTTCTTTGGTGTGGGCCTTTTTTGAGGCTAGTGCATCAGATCGCACAGCTGCTGTTTGCAACATATGTCTCAAGCGTATATCGCGTGGCCAAAACATCAGCCGCTTGGGTACCACATGCCTGACCAGACATATGTTGACCTGCCATGCAGCTCGTTGGTAAGCCTACCTCAAAGACCCACACCAAAGAACAAAGCGGACCTCTCCTTGCACCGCATCAGCTGGGATCTCCAACCCCACTATAACTTCAGTCCTCTCTGAAACATGCACTGAGAGGAATGAAGGTGTAGAATTAGGTGTGTCACAGCCAAGTACTTGCGCCCACTCTGCTAGCAGTACACCGACGTCCGATTCTAGCAGGCAAATTTCCCTGCCCCAGCTGCTGGACCGTCGAAAGAAGTTCACTCCCAGCCATCCACATGCCCAGCGGTTGAATGCTAGCTTGGCTAAATTGCTAGCGCTTCAACTGCTGCCTTTTCAGTTGGTAGACTCGGCCCCCTTCCGTGAGTTTGTGCAATGTGCGGTTCCTCAGTGGCAGGTTCCCAAACGCCACTTTTTCTCACGGAAGGCTATTCCGGCTCTCTACCGGCATGTGGAAGGCAATGTCTTGGCCTCGCTGGACAGGGCGGTCAGCGGTAAGGTGCATATTACCGCTGACTCATGGTCCAGCAGGCATGGACAGGGACGTTACCTTTCTTTCACGGCCCATTGGGTCACTCTTTTGGCAGCTGGGAAGGATTCAGGACAAGGTGCAGTAGTGTTGGAGGTTGTCCCACCGCCACGCCTCCAAAATGCTACTACTGGTTGTGACACACCTCTCTCCTCCACCCCCTCCTCTTCTTCTTCCTCCATGGCCTCTTCCTGTGGTTTGTCCTATGAACCAGCGGTGCTCCGTAGCCGTTCACGGGGCTACGCAAGTACGCAGGCAAAAAGATGCCATGCCGTGCTTGCGCTGGTGTGTTTGGGGGACAGAAGCCACACTGGGGCAGAGGTCCTGTCTGCTCTGCAGGGCCAGGCCGAGAGGTGGTTGACGCCACGCCAGCTTAAGCCAGGAATGGTGGTTTGCGACAATGGCACCAACCTCCTCTCCGCCCTCCGACAGGGACAACTGACCCATGTGCCCTGTGTGGCTCACGTCCTTAACCTGGTGGTGCAGCGCTTCTTGGGCAGGTACCCGGGCTTACAGGATGTCCTGAGGCAGGCCAGGAAAGTCTGTGTGCATTTCCGCAGATCTTATAATGCCAGTGCTCGCCTGGCTGAGCTGCAAAAGGAGTTGAACCTGCCCAAGAACCGCCTTATATGTGACATGCCCACCAGGTGGAACTCAACGTTGGCCATGCTGCAGCGGCTGCACACGCAGCAGAGGGCCATCAATGAGTACCTGTGCGACTACGGCACCAGGACAGGGTCAGGGGAGCTTGGTTTTTTTTCTCCACGCCAGTGGGGCATGATCAGGGATGCATGCACTGTCCTGGCACCATTTGAGGAGGCCACGAGGATGGTGAGCAGTGACAGTGCATGCATCAGTGACACTGTACCTCTTGTCCACCTGTTGGAGCACACGCTGCGTGGAATAATGGACAGGGCACTTGAGGCAGAACAGAGGCAGGAAGAGGAGGACTTCCTTGCCTCTCAAGGCCCCCTTTACCCAGACAGTGTTCCTTCTGTCCCACCCATCGCACAGGAAGAGGAGGAGGAGGAGGAGGAGGAGGAGGAGGAGGAGGATTGTGTCAGCATGGAGGTGGAGGCTGGCACTCAGCATCATCAGCAGCAGTCTTTTAGGGATAATTTACAGTCCCAAGAAACCAGTGGACTTGTACGTGGCTGGGAGGAGGTGGCTGCGGATCATGTCGTCCTTAGTGACCCAGAGGACTCCGGAGCGAATGCCTCAGCAAACCTACGCTGCATGGCCTCCCTGATCCTGCAAAGTCTGCGGAAGGATCCTCGTATTCTTCGGATCAAGGAGAGGGACCATTACTGGCTGGCCACTCTTCTTGATCCACGGTACAAGGGTAAGGTTGCGGACCTTATGTTACCGTCGCAGAGGGAGCAGAGGATGAGACAACTCCCCGGGAGGCCTTGCAGAAAGGTCTGTGCAACGCGTTCCCAGAGACTGGGAGGTTGCAAACTCCTGGTCCTGGACAACGAGTTGCTGAGGCTTCGGCCAGTCAAAGAAGGAGCGGTGGGGAAGGTGGCCGTCTGACCGATGCGTTCAGACAATTCTTTAGTCCGCAGCCCCAAAGTATGATCGGTTCCAGCAACCATCGCCAGCGTCTGATAAACATGGTGCAGGAATATCTAGGGGCAAGGTCAGACTTGGACACCTTCCCCACCGAAAATCCTCTGGCTTACTGGGTCTTGAGGATGGATCACTGGCCAGAGCTTGCACAGTATGCAATTGAGCTACTGGCCTGTCCTGCATCCAGCGTTCTTTCGGAACGCACATTCAGTGCTGCTGGAGGATTTGTCACGGATCACAGGGTGCGCCTGTCCACCGACTCGGTTGATCGACTGACTTTCATCAAGATGAACCAGTCTTGGATCACCACCAGCTACCACACACCTGATGCTGATATAACAGACTAATTGATTTTAAAATGTCACATCCCTTCAAGACTGATGCTGATGCTGAGTGCCTGTGCTGTTATGTTGACTGGCTATCCTCCTCCTCCGAGTCCTCAATGGTACGATTGATGATGATAGCTTGGAAGATCATTTTTGTTTATGGGTGCCGCCACCAGTGCCTAACGCCCAATTTTTCAGCCCCTGTTTAACAGTGGCGTGTAATTACAATTTTTGAAGCAATACTTTGCAACAGGGCTCATTGCTGTGCTCCAAGTACAGTATCTGTGAGGAGTTGCAGTGTTGTGCCACCAGTGCCTAAGGCCCAATTTTTCAGCCCCTGTTTAACAGGGGCGTGTCATTACAATTTTTGAAGCAATACTTTGCAACAGGGCTCATTGCTGTGCTCCAAGTACAGTATCTGTGAAGGGTTGCAGTGTTGTGCCACCAGTGCCTAAGGCCCAATTTTTCAGCCCCTGTTCAACAGGGGCATGTAATTACAATTCTTGATCTAATAATTCACAGCAGGGCCCATTGCTGCACCCACCAAGAGTAACTGTCAGGGCTTACAGTGTTGTGGCACCAGCACCACCATCAAAGGCCCAATTTTTACTACCACTGTTCAACAATTATATGTAATTAAAATTCCTGATATAATAGTTGACAGCAGGGCGTTCCAGCACCAACCAAGAGTAACTGTGAGTGCTTACAGTGTTGTGCCAACACCAACAACTAAGGGGCCTATTTCTGCAGAGTATATACGGCAGGTCCCTACTTTCAAACATCCAACTTACAAACGACTCCTACTTGCAAACGCAAGAAGACAACAGGAAGTGAGAGGAAATCTACCACTAGGAAGGAAAATTCTCTCCTGTAAGAATAAATATGGGAGAAAGGTGTCTCCTCTGTACTGATGCTTTATCAGCAATCCTTGTTTCAAGAAAAACACCACATTTCAAAAACAGTTGTCATTAGGACGGAAAGTGAGGTGAAATGTTCTGAACAGGGGCACAGACAGCAAAACAAATGTTACAGGGGTGATAACCCTTACCTATGTTTTCCAAAAAGTTTAAAAATAGATTTTTGGTCTGGAGCTACACTTCAACAATGTACCTGTTCAAAATTACAAACAGATTCTACAGAAGAACAAACCTACAGTCCCTGTCTTGTATGCACCGCCTGTATACGGCTGTTCAGAGTATATAGGGCCTTTTTTATTTTATGTGCGGGGTTCCCCTTAATATCCATACAAGACCCAAAGGGGCTGGTAATGGGCTGGGGTAGGGGGGGGGTCATGGGGTAGCTATGCCATTTTTCTTAAAGATTTTCATCCATATTACCGGGACCAGACATTACATTAAAGCCGCAAGCAGTTTTAAATGGCTTTTTTTTCCTTTAGAAGTGTCATTTTGTGCAGGGACAGTTCTAAACACGGGAAACACGTGGCACTTCACAGGCATACTTTAGACACCCCCCAGGTACGATATTTAAAGGAATATTTGACTTTTTTTTTTTCACTTTATGCATCATTAAAATGACTGCTCCCGGAAAACGACCGTTTTTAAAACTTATTTTTGCATTGATACATGTCCCCTGGTGCAGAACCCGGGTTCCCAAACCCTTTTTAGGACAATAACATGCATAATAGTTGTTATAATTAGCACTTTAGAATTCGAACGTTCGCATCCATTGTATTTAATAGGGTTCTAATGTTCGTTCGAACTTTCGGTCCGTTCGCGGGTTCTGGTGCGAACCGAACCCGGGGGTGTTCGGCTCATCACTACTCCCCAGTCTTCCTCCAGACTCTGGCACCTTGATTTCTGAATGTACTTTGGACCACTGAGCAACAGTCCAGTGCTGCTTCTCTGTAGCCCAGGTCAGGCGCTTCTGCCGCTGTTTCTGGTTCAAAAGTGGCTTGACCTGGGGAATGCGGCACCTGTAGCCCATTTCCTGCACACGCCTGTTCACAGTGGCTCTGGATGTTTCTACTCCAGACTCAGTCCACTGCTTCCGCAGGTCCTCCAAGGTCTGGAATCGGTCCTTCTCCACAATCTTCTTCAGGGTCCGGTCACCTCTTCTCATTGTGCAGCGTTTTCTGTCACACTTTTTCCTTCCCACAGACTTCCCACTGAGGTGCCTTGATACAGCACTCTGGGAACAGCCTATTCGTTCAGAAATTTCTTTCTGTGTCTTACCCTCTTGCTTGAGGGTGTCAATGATGGCCTTCTGGACAGCAGTCAGGTCGGCAGTCTTACCCATGATTGCGGTTTTGAGTAATGAACCAGGCTGGGAGTTTTTAAAAGCCTCAGGAATCTTTTGCAGGTGTTTAGAGTTAATTAGTTGATTCAGATGATTAGGTTAATAGCTCGTTTAGAGAACCTTTTCATGATATGCTAATTTTTTGAGATAGGAATTTTGGGTTGTCATGAGCTGTATGCCAAAATCATCAATATTAAAACAAGAAAAGGCTTGAACTACTTCAAGTTGTGTTTAACGAATCTAAAATATATGAAAGTCTAATGTTTATCAGTACATTACAGAAAATAATGAACTTTATCACAATATGCTAATTTTTTGAGAAGGACCTGTATATATATATGTATATGTGTGTGTGTGTATATATATATATATATATATATATATATATAAATTATTTATTTTAAAAGTTTATGTATATATATATATATATATATATATATATATATATATATATATATATCTATAGATATAGATATAGATATAGATATAGATATATATCTATATATACACACAAGAAAAAGAGAAAGTATTTTTTGCATGTAGTTACAAATGACACTGATTTTTTTTTTTTTTTTTTTTTGTTTGTTTTTGTTTGTTTGAATCTGGAGGATAACATTTAGACTGTAACAAAGATACAGTATACCAAAGTTTTTTTTCTCTGCATTTTTTATTTTTTTTGATTTCTTGGAATGTAGAGGATTAGACTTTGAATGTAATATATATACAGGTGTATATATATGCCGGTATATATATTACATTTAAAGTCTAATCCTCTACATTCAAATTAATCTAAATTTAAAAAAAATGCAGAAAAAAAAAATGTTGGTCCTTGTCTACAACACATTTATATATACTGTATCTTTGCTAAATTCTAAGGCCCCTTTCACACTGGCACGTTTTTCAGGCGGTTTAGCGCTAATAATAGCGCTGTTATACCGCCTGAAAAAATCGTGCCCTGTAGCCTTCAATGTGAAAGCCCAAAGGCTTTCACACTGAAGCGGTGCGCTAGCAGGACCGCTCCAAAAGTCCTGTTAGCCACATCTTTACAGCGGTGAAGGAGTGGTGTGTTCACCGCTTCTTCACCGCGGCTGCCCATTGAAATCAATGGGACACCGCGGTAATACCGCCCGCAAACCGCAGCAATAACCCTTTTTCGCCCGCTAGCGGGGGTTAAATTCACCCCCCTAGCGGCCGCATACCGCGGTAATAACGACGGTATAGCAGCGCTGAAAATCGCGCCGCTATACCGCCACCGCACCTGCCCGCCCCAGTGTGAAAGGGGCCTAAATGTAATCCTCCAGATAAAAGCGAAACAAAATCAAAAACAATATTAAAAAAAATCTGTTTAATTTGTAACTACATTCAACAAATACTTATATACACAAGAAGAAGAGTATTTTTTGCATTTGGTTACAAATTTTGTTTGTTTTTGTTTTGTTTTAATCTGGAGGATTACATTTAGAATTTAGAAAAGATACAGTATATATAAATGTGTTGTAGAAACAGTAAGGACCAACATTTTTTTTTCCTGCTTTTTTTTTTTTTTTAATTTCTTTGAATGCAGATAATTAGACCTTGAATGATATACAGTTTATATATATATGACTTTTTTCTCAGAAAATAGGTGCAGGAACTCCTCCCTTCTGGGTACCCATTGTCTCCGCCCCTACCCACCTCCGAGCACCATCCCTTCTAGAGAATACAGAACCAAGTATCATTTTGTAAGTATTTTCTATGGAATTTGTTAATGATAACAAGAAAGGCAGTAAAATAGATCTAGGAACAATGGAACAATGCCGGAGGAGTGCACGCGCGCCCACTGCACAGGCGGGGGACCCGATGTGCGATCGCGGGTGGGCATGGGTCAGAACGGGGATTTGTGTGTGTAAACCCACAGATCCCCATTCTGACAGGAGAGGAGAGACAGGTCTGCTGTTCCTAGTAATTAGGAACAGCGATCTCTATCCTCCTGGAGTCAGTACACAGCCCCCCCAGTTAGAACACACACGAGGGAACAGATTTAACCCTTTGATCGCCCCCTAGTGTTAACCCCTTCCCTGACAGTGACATTTATACAGTAATCAGTGCATTTTTATAGCACTGATTGCTGTATAAATGTCACTGGTCCCAAAAAAGTGTCAAAAGTGTCCGATCTGTCCACCGAAATGTCGCAGTCCCGCTAAAAATTGCAGATTACCACCATTACTAGGAAAAAAAATTATAATTATAAAAATTCCATAGATCTATCCCCTATTTTGTAGACGCTATAACTTTTGCGCAAACCAATCAATATACGCTAATTGCGATTTTTTTATTTTTTACCAAAAATATGTAGAAGAATACATATTGGCCTAAACTGATGAAGAAATTAGTTTTTTACATTTTTTGGGGGGGATATTTATTATAGCAAAAAGTTAAAAAAAAAAAAATATATATATATATATATTTAATTGTCTGTCTTTTTTTGTTTATAGCGCAAAAAAAAAAAAAAAACGCAGAGGTGATCAAATACCACCAAAATAAAGCTCTATTTGTGGGGGGGGGGGAAGGACGTCAATTTTGCTTGGGTAAAACATCGCGCGACCGCACAATCGTCAGTTAAAGCGACGCAGTGCCGCATCGCAAAGAATTGCCTGGGCAAATCCTTCCGGGGCTGAAGTGGTTAAAGGCGGGATGTGCCAGAGAGGCGTTCCTAGGCACATGAAGAATGATGTAAATGGCTCTGCAAAAAGTTAGGCGCTGCCCCCACCTATAACCGGCCTGTGCAGCAAGGAGCATTGGAGGGCAACAACATATGTCAAAAAAGGCCAAGGAGAAATCCAAGCTCTACATACCAACCAGCCTGCGTCCAACCAAATTGACCTGTCTAACAGTATGCGTTTAAAAACAAGGGTTTAGTCTGCACACATTTGCACACATTTGCACATACATGTGTAAGTTACAAGCCCCGGCAAGGCACCCTGTTTTCTGTAGTCCTACCCCTAACTTATAAGAGGCTCCACAGTGGAAGCACATGCATTCTGATTCATCGGTCTACAAACAAAGGTCCTCCAGTTGTTCAGGAACTACAATTCCCATCATGCCTTGTCATGTCTTTGAATGTCAGAGAATTACAATGCCTTATGGGATGTGTAGTTCCGCAACAGCTGGAGGGCCGTCGTTTGGAGATCCCTGGTCCAATAGATGAAGGGCAGATGGGCTGGAGGGCGGTACAAGGTACAAGGACACACTGAACACCCAGCACCTTTAAGGAGGGATGGGCTCCCTCCAGCCCATCTGCCCTTCATCTATTGGACCAGGGATCTCCAAACGACGGCCCTCCAGCTGTTGTGGAACTACACATCCCATGAGGCTTTGTAAAACTCTGACATTCAAAGACATGACAAGGCATGATGGGAATTGTAGTTCTGGAACAACTGCAGGACCTTCATTTGGAGAGCCTTCATCTATCCCATCAGAATGCATGTGCTTCCCACTGTGGAGCCTCTTAAAAATTAGAGGTAGGGTCTACAGAAAACAGGGTGCCTTGCCGGGGCTTGTAGCTCACGCATGTATGTGCAAATGTGTGCAGTCTAAACCCCCTGTTCGCATACTGTTAGACAGGTCAATTTGGTGGGTCGCAGGCTGGTCGGTAAGTAGAGCTTGGAATTTTCCTTGGATTTTTTCCTTGGCCTTTTTTGAAATGGCTCTGCAACCAATCAGAGAACAGTGCTAGGTTCAAATTCTCTAATCCTCCGCCGGCATTTGTCTTGCAGCCACCTGCTGGGCCTCAGCTGATCTCAAGAGGGCTAATTTGAATTGAAAAGAAGAGCCTGATGCCGGTGACAATGCTCGGCATTCTCTCCATGTGATATTATGGATGGGGGTGACAGTTGACAAGCTGTTCCCTTTAATCTCAGCAGCACATGGAGACCCCGAGCCGGATTCTTCACTAGATGCCAGAGAGATGGTGGGCATCAATGCAATGCATCTCCCTGCACGTGTATTGTCCAAAATATGAGTAGGGATTGTTGTCAGCTAATCATCACATTTCTGAATTCTGAAATTGTTTTTATGTAAATTAAGCACATTATTATTATTATTATTATTATTATTATTATAATTATTATTATTAATATTATTATTATTATTATTATTATTATTATTATTTATATTATTATTATAGTAGGGATTGTCATCAGATATTCATCACATTTCTAAATTCTGAAATAGTTATTCTGTAAATTAACCACATTATTATTATTTTAATTATTATTAATAATAATAATATTATTCATATTATTCATATTATTGTTATTATTATGATTATTATTTATATTATTATTGTAGTAGGGATTGTCACCAGATAATCATCACATCTCTATATTTTGAAATTGTTTTTCTGTAAATTAACCACATTATTATTATTATTATTATTATTATTATTAATATTATTATTATTAATAATAATATTATTATTTATAATATTATTATTATTATTATTATTATTATTATAGTAAGGATGGTCATCAGATAATCATCACATTTCTAAATTCTGAAATAGTTATTCTGTAAATTAAGCACATTATTATTATTAATATTATTATTATTATTATTATAGTAGGGATTGTCACCAGATAATCATCACATCTCTAAATTCTGCAATTGTTTTTCTGTAAATTAACCACATTATTATTATTATTCTTATTATTATTAATATTATTTATATTATTATTATTATTATTATTATTATTATTATAGTAAGGATGGTCATCAGATAATCATCACATTTCTAAATTCTGAAATAGTTATTCTGTAAATTAAGCACATTATTATTATTATTATTATAGTAGGGATTGTTATCAGATAATCATCACATCTCTAAATTCTGAAATAGTTTTTTTCTGTAAATAAAGCACATTTTTATTAGTATCTTTATTATTATCATTTATATATTATTAATAATAATAATAATTATTATTATTAATATTATTATTATAGTAGGGATTTTTATCAGATAATTATCACATTTCTCAATTCTGAAATTGTTTTTTCTGCAAATTAAGTAATAAGCATTAAGCATGGGCTATCTGTTCGACTCGAACATTGGCTGTTCGCCCGTTCGCCGAACAGCGAACATTTTGTGGTGTTCGCGGCAAATTCACTTTAAAAGTGTATGGAAGAAATCAAAAGTGCTAATTTTAAAGGTTAATATGCAAGTTATTGTCATAAAAAAGGGTTTGGGGACCCGGATCCTGCCCCAGGGGACATGTATCAATGAAAAAAAAAGAAAATTATTTCAGTAGAAATGTGACGATTAGCTGATGACAATCCCTACTATAGTAATATTATTATTATTATTATTATTATTATTATTAATATTATTAATAATAATAATAATCATTGCTTGCTTTGTCTGAGTACCTTTTTCATCTTGAGACTGAGAGATCACCTTAGGCCTGACAATTCTTTTCTTGTCATCTTCCTGACCTCACATGCTGTCTCCAAGCTCTTGAGGCTGCATAACAGTGCCAAATAACAGAGGCTACAGTGGTTTGAAAAGCCAATCACATGCAATAGAACGTAAAAAAATAAAATAAAAATTAAACAGGATTTTTGCACGCACAGGATTTGATATTTAAATTGAGCACACCTTCGCCATATAAAATTATTATTATTATTATTTTTATTTTATTTATTGAAATTAATATTTTTTTTTTGTTTTTATTATTAGGATTGTCATCAGCTAATCATTACAGTTCTACAGAAATATTTTTTTCTCTAAATTAAGCAGTTATTATTTTTATTATTATTGTTATTATTATTCATATGTTGTTGTTTTTTTCCCTTCATTGTTGTTTTTTTTTTACATCATTGCTTGCTTTGTCTGAGTAACTTTTCACCTTGAGACATTACCTCAAGCCTGGCAATTGTTTCCTTGTCACCTTCCTGACCTCACATGCTGTCTCCAAGCTCTTGAGGCTGCATAAGGCCCCTTTCACACGGAGGCGTTTTTCAGGCGTTTCTGCGCTAAAAATAGCGCTGTAAAAACACCTGAAATAATCCTGCCCCAGCATTCTCAATGTGAAAGCCCTGAGGGCTTTCACACTCAGGCGTTGTGCCGGCTGTGCGCTGGAAAAAAAATCCTGCAAACAGCTTTTATGGAGCATCTTTGGGGAGGCGCATAAAATAGCGCTGTAAAAACGCCTATCGCCTATTGAAATGAATGCGTACAGCGGTAAAAACGTGGTAAAAACGCATAGGCGTTAGCGGTATTTTTAAAAATAGCGCTAACGCCTATGCGTTTTTACTGAGTTTTTAGCGCGTTGGTGGTAAAAACGCATAGGCGTTTGTACCAAGTTTTTGCCGCGTTAGCGTTAAAAATAGCGCTAACGCCTATGCGTTTTTACCACGT
This sequence comes from Rana muscosa, assembly GCA_029206835.1. Classification (NCBI taxonomy): domain Eukaryota; kingdom Metazoa; phylum Chordata; class Amphibia; order Anura; family Ranidae; genus Rana; species Rana muscosa. Next base: position 374,828,520 of record CM055125.1, read on the forward strand.
TTTTAGCGCTAAAGATATAGGAAAGACAGAAAAGATGCAGATAGAAGAGAGACAAAAAAAGATCCCCTCTGTACCAATAGAGCATTAATGTCATTTTCTTGCAAAAATATCAAAGCTTTCCATTAAATCTACAGACGCCTTCTTCACTTGTCCTCATCCATCTTTCCAAACGTATCCATTGCTGTTGCCTTACTTCCTGGTCAGACTTTAGGTCATGAGACAGGAAGGAGTTGACCAGCTGACCTCTCATTAGCACACGCCCTGCATCATCCACCCACCCATTCCCAGCTGCACTTTTTTTTTAAATGAAAATGCAATCAATCAGTGATCACTTTCTATTTTCATTGCATACCATATGTTAGGACCATCACTGTAGCATCATCACTGGGTCTCTGATCTTCTCTATGCTAATGCAGGCAGATCGTGGCTGGGGTCCGGCAGGGTGCTGTACATACCTTCTTGAAAACATCCCAGAACCTGGCCTCAGTACTCCTCTCTAGAGCTCTCAGTCCTGATGCAAGCAGTGCAGGAATTTTGGGGCCCCTTCCACAGCTTCAGGCATGGGCCCCATGGGGCAAATTGAGAAGGGGGGCTGCCGCGAATTGAGAAGCGGGGGGGGTGCCACAAATTGAGAAGCGCGGGCGGGGTGCTGCTGCTGCCGCCGCAAGTTGTTAAGGTCGGGGGGCTTTGGGTGCTGACGAACAAAAAAACCCCCATAAGAACAAAAAAAAGAGGAGAACCGGGGGGGGGGGGGGATGCTGCCGCCGCAAATTCAGAAGTGGGGGGGGTGCTGCCGCAGCGAATTGTTGAGGTTGGGCGGGCTTTGGGTGCTGACAAACAAAAAAAGGAACAAAAAAAACCGGGGGGGGGTTGCCATCCGGGGCCCTGGGGACCGCCTGGCCTCTGTGGACCTCTGGGCCCCTTACAAAAAAGAATAAAAAAATTATGAAAAAAAAAATTATAAAAAAATTATTTTTATAAAAGAAAAAAAGGGGGGTTGCCATCCGAGGGCCCTGGGGGCCTCCGAGCCTCTGGGCCCCTTACAAAAAATAAATTAAAATAAATTAAAAAAATAAATACAGGGCCCATTACAATTTTTTTTTTTATAAAAAAATAAATAAAATAAAACATATTTTCATTAAAAAAAAGGGGGATTGCCATCCGTCTCTGGGGACCTCCGGGCCCCTTGCAAAAAATAAATACAAATAAATAAAAAATAAATCATTTTTTTTTATTTTTATTTTTTTTATAAAAAATACATAAAAAAGGGGGGCTAATATCCATGGCTCTGGGGACCTCTGGGCCCCTTACAAAAAAAAAGGGGGGTTGCCATCCGGGCCCCTTACAGGTGTACTGCCTGTACCCCCCTGGGTGTCAGTCTGGAGGAGTGGCTGTTCCTAGGCAGGCTGTATTTGCATGCAGGCTTCCCATATGTGATGCTGAGCCTCCACGATTGAAAGAACTAAAATACAATGAACAAAAGGAACCCTTGGCCCCGGTGCAAGCAGTGGGCGGGCTCTTGGGAGGAGTTATGCAAATATGAAAATGCCTCGATAGGTTGAGCTCAGCCTATTTGCATACAGACCATCCTAGATAATAACCACATGCTGAGCCTCCATGGTAGACATAATAACTGAAATCCTATGAATGAAAGGGGGCAGGCCAGGGGACAGTCAGGCTGGGGAGGAAAGGGCTAGATGACGTTAGATATCCTCCAGCCAGGAAATGAGGCGGGGCTCTATAGGGGCGCTTGCTGTAGCTTCTAATGCACGCTGTGAGAAGCTCTCGGTGTGCAGTGAAATCAGAGGAAGCTGTTTTAGTCCAGGAGAGGAGCTGGTAAACCTGTGCAATACTGAAGGGAAGGCTGACCCCTGACCCCGAGACGTCGATCGCACACATATATGCGGGCGCTCAGCGGGTGGGCCTTAAAGCCGAGCGTCCGCATATATATATTCGCGCTCCCGGTGCATACTAGCAATTGGGAGCTTTCTGATCATGTGACCACGGTGACAGCCAACCACAGCGGTCACATGGCCTGAATGCCCGCCTCTTCCTCCAAGCTTTTAGAAGCCTTAAAGGGCTAGGAGGTGGTTGGCAAGAAGGGGTTAAGGCATTTTGTGTAAAGTGTAAAATTGGATAAAATAAATAAACTAGTTAGGATTTTATTCGACATATTATTTATTTTTAAAAAAAATGTAAAAGATATAAGTGACATAAAGCCATTTCTACTGATAGTCACGATGAATAAGATAAAATAAAAACACAGAAAATAGAATAAATACATAGAACAGCATAAATAAAATAAATAAATAACCACAAATAAATTTATGACGGACTATTTATTATTATTATTATTATTATTATTATTATTGTTATTATTATTATTATTATTAGTATTATTATTATTACAAATACATTTATGATGGACTTTTTTTAATTATTGTTATTGTTGTTATTATTATTATTATTATTATTATTATTATTATTATTATCATTAATATTATTCTTTCTTTTTTTATAATCCTCTTTTACCCTCCTAATGGAATAAATTAATGATTTAATAATTAATTAAGAAATTAATTTCCTTTTATACAAAAAATAGGTAAAGCAATCTGTATAGATCAAAGTAAATACCGATACGCCCCAAGAAAAGTGATGTTCATGCCTGTTTCCCTGTTTATCTTTTTAAATTATATGCTATGTAATATCTATCTTTTTTAAGTGAACTGATGATGTAATTTGATACAGTATTATATTGTGTAAAATGCTCTTATTCGTTCTTAATAAAAATATAATTACCAAAAAATACATTGTATTTTAAATACAAATTTTAAATACAAAATTCAAGTAAAGACATAAAGCCATTTCTACTGGTAGTCATGATGAATAAAATGAAATAAAATAACAGAAAATAGAATAAATACATAAAACAGTATAAATAAAAAAATAAAAATGAACACAAATAAATTTTTTGATGGACTATTTTTTTTTGTTTTATTATTATTATTATTATTATTATTATTATTATTATTCTTTCTTTTTTATAATCCTTGTTTTCCTCTTAATGAAAAAAAAAATGAATGAATTAATAATTAATTAGGAAATAAATTTTCTCTTTTACAAGAAATAGGCAAAGCATTCTGTACAGATAAAAGTAAATACCGATACGCCCCAAGAAAAGTGATGTTCAAAGCGCTGCGTAAATTGACGGCGCTATATAAGTACCTAAAAAAATAAATAATAATAATAATAATAATAATGTTCATACCTGTTTCCCTGTTTATCTTTTTATATTATATTCTATGTAATATCTTTATTTTTTAAGTGAATTGATGATGTAATTTGATATATTATATTGTGTAAAATGCTATAATTATTTCTTAATAAAAATATAGTTACCAAAAAATACAATGTATTTATTTTTTTAATTGGTTTTTCCATGCAAATACAATGCATTTTAAATACAAATTCAAAATACATTGAACAGCATAAATTAATAAATATATATAACTCCAACACAAATAAATAGATTTTGTACTTTCTTTTTTTTTTTTCGATGAGACTATTCAGAATGAATATTAAATGATTCCATTTAAAAAACCATCTCAGTAAATCATTTCCTTTCCGTGTAACAATTTCTATTCCCCTTTCATGAGGACGTTATCCACTCAGCTGGACACACTTTGATGTTTTTGTTTATTTTTATTTTAAAACTGAAGCTCCAATCCGGAATCAAGGGTCCTCCTCCTCGGGCCAATCAGCACGCAGGGCTTCATTCAAATTTCCCAGTTCTTCTTCTCTCCCTCTGGCAATGTTGTCTCCAGCTGCTGGACCATCTTGAGATGGGGGGGGGGGGGGGGGGGGGAACCATTGTATGAGCCAGATGGGATTGGCCTGTATCTCTGAGCATCTATAACAAGGAGAAAGGAACAATTATTTATTTCATTGTAGGAGATTGTGTCACCTATACAGAGATACATAGGAGCAGAAAACATTCATATAAAGCTCATAGGATTTAATAACATCTTACTCCTATATGTAAAAAAATCTCTAATGTTTTGCTAGAAAATTATTTAGAACCCCAAACATTTTATATATATATTTATTTATTTATATATATACTTTTATATATATATATATATATAAAAACATAAAAAACATATATATATATATATATATATATATATATATATATATATATATATACCATATATACTGGAATATAAGCCGAGGACCTAATTTTACCACAAAAAACATGGAAAACCTATTAACTCGAGTATAAGCCTAGGGTGAGAATGCAGCAGCTACTGTAAGTGGAAAAGAGGGTCAACAATGCCCATTTGCAGCTTCACTGTGCCCATTGTAATCTCACTGTGCCATACCTCACTGTGCCCATTGTAACCTCACTGTGCCATACCTCACTCTGTGCCATACCTCACTGTGCCCATTGTAATCTCACTGTGCCATACCTCACTGTGCCCATTGTAATCTCACTGTGCCATACCTCACTGTGCCCATTGTAACCTCACTGTGCCATACCTCACTCTGTGCCATTCCTCACTGTGCCCATTGTAATCTCACTGTGCCATACCTCACTGTGCCCATTGTAACCTCACTGTGCCATACCTCACTCTGTGCCATACCTCACTGTGCCCATTGTAATCTCACTGTGCCATACCTCACTGTGCCCATTGTAATCTCACTGTACCATACCTCACTGTGCCCATTGTAATCTCACTGTGCCATACCTCACTGTGCCCATTGTAATCTCACTGTGCCATACCTCACTGTGCCCATTGTAACCTCACTGTGCCATACCTCACTCTGTGCCATACCTCACTGTGCCCATTGTAATCTCACTGTGCCATACCTCACTGTGCCCATTGTAATCTCACTGTGCCATACCTCACTGTGCCCATTGTAACCTCACTGTGCCATACCTCACTCTGTGCCATACCTCACTGTGCCCATTGTAATCTCACTGTGCCATACCTCACTGTGCCCATTGCAATCTCACTGTGCCATACCTCACTGTGCCCATTGTAACCTCACTGTGCCATACCTCACTCTGTGCCATACCTCACTGTGCCCATTGTAATCCCACTGTGCCATACCTCACTGTGCCCATTGTAATCTCACTGTGCCATACCTCACTGTGCCCATTGTAATCTCACTGTGCCATACCTCACTGTGCCCATTGTAATCTCACTGTGCCATACCTCACTGTGCCCATTGTAACCTCACTGTGCCATACCTCACTCTGTGCCATACCTCACTGTGCCCATTGTAATCTCACTGTGCCATACCTCACTGTGCCCATTGTAACCTCACTGTGCCATACCTCACTCTGTGCCATACCTCACTGTGCCCATTGTAATCTCACTGTGCCATACCTCACTGTGCCCATTGCAGTCTCACTGTGCCCAAGTATCTGAATTCTTGACAGGCGTCCATTTTTTAAAAAGTCGCGGCTTCCTCCTGGTGTTCCGTTCCGTGATAGACATTAGACACTGTGTTCCGCCTATCACAGAGGTCCTCTCATCCTCGGACTCAGTTTCCCAGCAGACACTGTGTTCAGTGTTCCACCAATCACGGACATTCTTTCATCCTCGGACAAGAGAAGTTCCGTGATTGGTGGAACACTGAACACCGTGTCTGCTGGGAAACTAAGTCCAAGGATGAGAGGACCTCCGTGATAGGCGGAACACAGTGTCAAATGCCTATCACGGAACGGAACGCTGGGAGGAAGCCGCGACTTTTAAAAAAATGGACGCCTGTCAAGAATTCAGGTCCAAAAAAACACAGACTCGAGTATAAGCCGAGGGGGGCATTTTCAACCCTAAAAAAGGGCTGAAAAACTTGGCTTATACTCGAGTATATACGGTATATACATAGGTGTGCGCAGTCTATTGCATTAGGGTTTGCACCCCAAAGCTCAAACACACACTACTGATCACTCATGATGTTCATTTAGAAAGGGAAGGGGATGGTCAATTACATATTTACTGGCCCCTTCCTCCACTCATCCTAAAATATCCTTGCAGCAACAGCTAGCGGGAGAGGATGGAAGCTGGTAGCAATGCAGGGGGAAGGAGGGAGCCAGGGAAGTAGGGGGAATCTGTGCTGTGAAGGGTGATTAGGGTGTGCCTGGGCACACCTGGCACACCCTGTGCGCACGCCTATGAGTATATATAAAATGTTTGGGTTCTAAGAATAAAAAAAATTATATATATATATATATATATATATATATGTACTGTGTGTGTGTATATATATTTATTTAAATTTATTTATTTATTCTCTATTTTTTTATTTTAACAGAGACCCTGGAGAATAAAATGGTGGGTGTTGCAATTTTTTTATGTCACACTGTATTTGCTCAGTGATTTTTCAAACGCAATTTTTTGGGGGGAAAAAATTACACTTAAACCACTTCGGGACCGGAACATTTGCCCCCTTAATGCCCGGGCCATTTTTTGCGATATGGCACTGCGCCGCTTTAACTGACAATTGCGCGGTCGTGCGACGCTGTACCCAAACATAATTGACATCCTTTTTTTCCCCCACAAACAGAGCTTTCTTTTAGTGGTATTTGATCAATTCTATGGTTTTTATTATTTGTGGAAAAAAAAAAAAAATAAGCGACAATTTAGAATTTTTTTTTTTTATTATTTTACTTTCTGCTATAATAAATTTCCAAAGAAATATATATATAAAAAAAATATATATATATAAAAAACCTAATTTATTCATCAGTTTAGGCTGATTTGTATTCTTCTACTGTTCTACTGACGTATATTGATTGACGTCCTTTTTTCCCCACAAATAGAGTTTTCTTTTGATCACCTCTGCGGTTTTTATTTTGTGCGCTATAAACAAAAAAAAGACAGACAATTTAAAAAAAAAAAAAAAAAATTTACTTTTTGTTTTAATAAATATCCCCCCAAAAAATAAAAAGTTAATAAAACATTTCTTCTTCAGTTTAGGCCGATACGTATTCTTCTACTTTTTTTTGGTAAACAAAATTGCAATAAGTGTATATTGATTGGTTTGCGCAAAAGTTATAGCGTCTACAAAATAGGGGATAGATTTATGGCATTTTTATTAGTATTAATTTTTTTTTGCTAGTAATGACGTTTATCTGTAATTTTTAGCGGTACTGCGACATTGCGACGGACAGATTGGACACTTTTGACACTTTTTTGGGACCATTGACATTTATACAGCGATCGGAGCTATAAATAGCCACTGATTACTGTATAAATGTCACTGGCAGGGAAGGGGTTAACACTAGGGGGCGATCAAGGGGATAAGTGTTCCCTGGGAGGTGTTTCTAACTGTGGGGGGATGGGACTGACTGGAGGAGGAGAGAGATCGCTGTTCCTAATCACTAGGAACAGACGATCACTCTGTATTTCCCTGTTAGAACTGGGATCTGTTTGTTTATATTGACAGATCCTCGTTCTGGCTCTCTGTGGAGCGATTGTGGGTGTTGCCAGCGGACATCGCGGCTGCCGGACACATGCATCAGCTCCTGGGCCGCCATCAGGGGGGTACAGGCAGTACACCTGTAAGGGGCCCGGAGGTCCCTAGGGGCCCAGATGGCCCCCCCTTTTTTTTTGTAAGGGGCCCGGAGTTCCCCAGGGCCCCGAATGTCAACCCCCCTTTTTTTATTTTATTTTTTTATGTTTTTATATATTTTTTTTATTTATTTATGTTATTTATTTATTTATTTATTTTGTAAGGGGCCCAGAGGTCCCCAGGGCCCCGGATGGCAACCTCCCTTTTTTTTTATATAAAAATTATTAATATTGTTTTATTTTTTATTTTTATTTTTTATTTTTTTGTAAGGGGCCCAGAGGTCCCCAGAGGCCCGGAGGTCCCCGAAAGGCAACCTCCCTTTTTTTTATTTTTATAAAAAATATTATTTTATTTATTTTATTTATTTTTTATTATTATTATTTTTCTTTTTGTAAGGGGCCCAGAGGTCCCCAGAGGCCCCCCGGAGGTCCCCAGGGCCCTGGATGGTGTTTGTCAGCACCCAAAGCCCCCCCGACCTCAACAATTCGCAACGGCAGCACCCCCTCGCTTCTCAATTCGTGGCACCCCCCCCGCTTCTCAATTTGCGGCGGCAGCACCCCCCCTCTCCTCTGCTCCAGGGGGCCCATGCCTGAAGCTGTGTAAGGGGCCCCAAAATTCCTGATTGCGGCCCTGATCAGCTCCTCCGTATAGCTGTAAAATTGACGGACGTACAGCTATGGCGATTTGCGGGAACGAGCCGACCTGCCGCAGTATAATGATGGCGGCAGGTCCGCAAGTGGTTAACCGCTTGCCGACTGCCTTCTGCAGATACACTGCGGCTGCAAACCAACGTACTGTACCTGTACGGCGGTCCGTGCATGAGATAGTGTGGGTGCGCACATGCTCCCACTGCACGCCGGGGGGAGCGCGCGCGTGGGCCTGGCAGACTGGATGTCCTGTCCGCTGGCCATCCGCGATCGTGGTACAGAGAGGCAGAACAGGGATCTGCCTATGTAAACAAGGTGGATCCCCATTCTGACAGGGAACAACTCTGAGGCCTCGTACACACGACCGAGTTTCTCGGCAAGAACCAGCAAGAAACTTGCTGGCAGAGATGTCTTGCCGAGAAATTCGTTCGTGTGTATGGTTTCTCGTCAAGAAAACCGACAAGTAATCTCGACGAGAAAATAGAGAACCTGCTCTCTATTTTCTCGTCGAGATTCTCGTCGGCATGTTTCTCGACGAGAAAAGTGAGTGTGTGTACACTTACCTGTCCTCCGGGAAGCCCGCGCATGTTCGAAATGAATTTGACGCATGCGCGGTAGCTTCCTAGGCAAAGGTAGGGTATACCAAGATGGCGGCGACGGCATCGAATGTGACGAGCGCATGCTCGTCGTAGTCGATGACGTCACCGCGTACACTCCATTCAAAGAACCGCGGGTTCTTTGAATCGAGCGTGTGTACACTCGGCCGGGACAAGTTTCTTGTCCAAGAATCTCGTCGAAAAAAACGACATGTTTTTTCCGACGAGAATCTCAGCCGTGTATACGAGGCTTGAGATCGACTGTTCTTAGTGATCAGGAACAGAGATCTCTGTGTTGTCCCAGTAAGCCCATCCCCCACACAGTTAGAATCACTCCCTAGGGAACACAGTTAACCATTTTGATCGCCCCCTAGTGTTAACCCCTTCCCTGCCAGTGTCATTTATACATTGATCAGTGCATTTTTTTTTAGCACTGATCACTGTATTGGTGTCACTGGTCTCCAAAAAAGTGTCACTTAGGGTCAGATTTGTCGCAGTCCCGCTAGAAATCGCAGATAGCCGCCATTACCAGTAAAAACAATAAAAAATAATTAAAAGATCATATTTTATACCCTATTTTGAAGACACTGTAACTTTTGCGCAAACCATTCAATATACACTTATTGAGATTTTTTTTACTAAAAATATGTAGAAGAATATATATCGGCCTTTTTTGTCTTCTCCACCAATCCGCACAACAACCAGAGCTCCGGATACTCGTCTTCTCCTCTCAATCCGCACAACAACCAGAGCTCCGGATACTCGTCTTCTCCTCTCAATCCGCACAACAACCAGAGCTCCGGATACTCGTCTTCTCCTCTCAATCCGCACAACAACCAGAGCTCCGGATACTCGTCTTCTCCTCTCAATCCGCACAACAACCAGAGCTCCCGATACTCGTCTTCTCCTCTCAATCCGCACAACAACCAGAGCTCCGGATACTCGTCTTCTCCTCTCAATCCGCACAACAACCAGAGCTCCCGATACTCGTCTTCTCCTCTCAATCCGCACAACAACCAGAGCTCCGGATACTCGTCTTCTCCACTCAATCCGCACAACAACCAGAGCTCCGGATACTCGTCTTCTCCTCTCAATCCGCACAACAACCAGAGCTCCGGATACTCGTCTTCTCCTCTCAATCCGCACAACAACCAGAGCTCCGGATACTCGTCTTCTCCTCTCAATCCGCACAACAACCAGAGCTCCCGATACTCGTCTTCTCCTCTCAATCCGCACAACAACCAGAGCTCCGGATACTCGTCTTCTCCTCTCAATCCGCACAACAACCAGAGCTCCCGATACTCGTCTTCTCCTCTCAATCCGCACAACAACCAGAGCTCCGGATACTCGTCTTCTCCACTCAATCCGCACAACAACCAGAGCTCCGGATACTCGTCTTCTCCTCTCAATCCGCACAACAACCAGAGCTCCGGATACTCGTCTTCTCCACTCAATCCGCACAACAACCAGAGCTCCGGATACTCGTCTTCTCCACTCAATCCGCACAACAACCAGAGCTCCTGATACTGGTCTTCTCCTCTCAATCCGCACAACAACCAGAGCTCCGGATACTCGTCTTCTCCTCTCAATCCGCACAACAACCAGAGCTCCGGATACTCGTCTTCTCCACTCAATCCGCACAACAACCAGAGCTCCTGATACTCGTCTTCTCCTCTCAATCCGCACAACAACCAGAGCTCCTGATACTGGTCTTCTCCTCTCAATCCGCACAACAACCAGAGCTCCCGATACTCGTCTTCTCCACAAATCCGCACAACAACCAGAGCTCCTGATACTCGTCTTCTCCTCTCAATCCGCACAACAACCAGAGCTCCCGATACTTGTCTTCTCCTCTCAATCCGCACAACAACCAGAGCTCCGGATACTCGTCTTCTCCACTCAATCCGCACAACAACCAGAGCTCCGGATACTCGTCTTCTCCTCTCAATCCGCACAACAACCAGAGCTCCGGATACTCGTCTTCTCCACTCAATCCGCACAACAACCAGAGCTCCGGATACTCGTCTTCTCCACTCAATCCGCACAACAACCAGAGCTCCTGATACTGGTCTTCTCCTCTCAATCCGCACAACAACCAGAGCTCCGGATACTCGTCTTCTCCACTCAATCCGCACAACAACCAGAGCTCCGGATACTCGTCTTCTCCTCTCAATCCGCACAACAACCAGAGCTCCGGATACTCGTCTTCTCCACTCAATCCGCACAACAACCAGAGCTCCTGATACTCGTCTTCTCCTCTCAATCCGCACAACAACCAGAGCTCCTGATACTGGTCTTCTCCTCTCAATCCGCACAACAACCAGAGCTCCCGATACTCGTCTTCTCCACAAATCCGCACAACAACCAGAGCTCCTGATACTCGTCTTCTCCACTCAATCCGCACAACAACCAGAGCTCCTGATACTCGTCTTCTCCTCTCAATCCGCACAACAACCAGAGCTCCTGATACTCGTCTTCTCCTCTCAATCCGCACAACAACCAGAGCTCCGGATACTCGTCTTCTCCACTCAATCCGCACAACAACCAGAGCTCCCGATACTCGTCTTCTCCTCTCAATCCGCACAACAACCAGAGCTCCGGATACTCGTCTTCTCCTCTCAATCCGCACAACAACCAGAGCTCCCGATACTCGTCTTCTCCTCTCAATCCGCACAACAACCAGAGCTCCGGATACTCGTCTTCTCCACTCAATCCGCACAACAACCAGAGCTCCGGATACTCGTCTTCTCCTCTCAATCCGCACAACAACCAGAGCTCCGGATACTCGTCTTCTCCACTCAATCCGCACAACAACCAGAGCTCCGGATACTCGTCTTCTCCACTCAATCCGCACAACAACCAGAGCTCCTGATACTGGTCTTCTCCTCTCAATCCGCACAACAACCAGAGCTCCGGATACTCGTCTTCTCCTCTCAATCCGCACAACAACCAGAGCTCCGGATACTCGTCTTCTCCACTCAATCCGCACAACAACCAGAGCTCCTGATACTCGTCTTCTCCTCTCAATCCGCACAACAACCAGAGCTCCTGATACTGGTCTTCTCCTCTCAATCCGCACAACAACCAGAGCTCCCGATACTCGTCTTCTCCACAAATCCGCACAACAACCAGAGCTCCTGATACTCGTCTTCTCCTCTCAATCCGCACAACAACCAGAGCTCCCGATACTTGTCTTCTCCTCTCAATCCGCACAACAACCAGAGCTCCGGATACTCGTCTTCTCCACTCAATCCGCACAACAACCAGAGCTCCGGATACTCGTCTTCTCCTCTCAATCCGCACAACAACCAGAGCTCCGGATACTCGTCTTCTCCACTCAATCCGCACAACAACCAGAGCTCCGGATACTCGTCTTCTCCACTCAATCCGCACAACAACCAGAGCTCCTGATACTGGTCTTCTCCTCTCAATCCGCACAACAACCAGAGCTCCGGATACTCGTCTTCTCCACTCAATCCGCACAACAACCAGAGCTCCGGATACTCGTCTTCTCCTCTCAATCCGCACAACAACCAGAGCTCCGGATACTCGTCTTCTCCACTCAATCCGCACAACAACCAGAGCTCCTGATACTCGTCTTCTCCTCTCAATCCGCACAACAACCAGAGCTCCTGATACTGGTCTTCTCCTCTCAATCCGCACAACAACCAGAGCTCCCGATACTCGTCTTCTCCACAAATCCGCACAACAACCAGAGCTCCTGATACTCGTCTTCTCCACTCAATCCGCACAACAACCAGAGCTCCTGATACTCGTCTTCTCCTCTCAATCCGCACAACAACCAGAGCTCCTGATACTCGTCTTCTCCTCTCAATCCGCACAACAACCAGAGCTCCGGATACTCGTCTTCTCCACTCAATCCGCACAACAACCAGAGCTCCGGATACTCGTCTTCTCCTCTCAATCCGCACAACAACCAGAGCTCCGGATACTCGTCTTCTCCACTCAATCCGCACAACAACCAGAGCTCCCGATACTCGTCTTCTCCTCTCAATCCGCACAACAACCAGAGCTTCGGATACTCGTCTTCTCCACTCAATCCGCACAACAACCAGAGCTCCGGATACTCGTCTTCTCCTCTCAATCCGCACAACAACCAGAGCTCCGGATACTCGTCTTCTCCACTCAATCCGCACAACAACCAGAGCTCCGGATACTCGTCTTCTCCACTCAATCCGCACAACAACCAGAGCTCCTGATACTGGTCTTCTCCTCTCAATCCGCACAACAACCAGAGCTCCGGATACTCGTCTTCTCCACTCAATCCGCACAACAACCAGAGCTCCGGATACTCGTCTTCTCCTCTCAATCCGCACAACAACCAGAGCTCCGGATACTCGTCTTCTCCTCTCAATCCGCACAACAACCAGAGCTCCGGATACTCGTCTTCTCCACTCAATCCGCACAACAACCAGAGCTCCTGATACTGGTCTTCTCCTCTCAATCCGCACAACAACCAGAGCTCCAGATACTCGTCTTCTCCACTCAATCCGCACAACAACCAGAGCTCCGGATACTCGTCTTCTCCTCTCAATCCGCACAACAACCAGAGCTCCGGATACTCGTCTTCTCCTCTCAATCCGCACAACAACCAGAGCTCCCGATACTCGTCTTCTCCTCTCAATCCGCACAACAACCAGAGCTCCGGATACTCGTCTTCTCCTCTCAATCCGCACCTCAACCAGAGCTCCGGATACTCGTCTTCTCCTCTCAATCCGCACAACAACCAGAGCTCCGGATACTCGTCTTCTCCTCTCAATCCGCACAACAACCAGAGCTCCCGATACTCGTCTTCTCCACTCAATCCGCACAACAACCAGAGCTCCGGATACTCGTCTTCTCCTCTCAATCCGCACAACAACCAGAGCTCCGGATACTCGTCTTCTCCTCTCAATCCGCACAACAACCAGAGCTCCGGATACTCGTCTTCTCCTCTCAATCCGCACAACAACCAGAGATCCGGATACTCGTCTTCTCCTCTCAATCCGCACAACAACCAGAGCTCCTGATACTGGTCTTCTCCTCTCAATCCGCACAACAACCAGAGCTCCGGATACTCGTCTTCTCCACTCAATCCGCACAACAACCAGAGCTCCGGATACTCGTCTTCTCCTCTCAATCCGCACAACAACCAGAGCTCCGGATACTCGTCTTCTCCTCTCAATCCGCACAACAACCAGAGCTCCCGATACTCGTCTTCTCCACTCAATCCGCACAACAACCAGAGCTCCGGATACTCGTCTTCTCCTCTCAATCCGCACAACAACCAGAGCTCCGGATACTCGTCTTCTCCTCTCAATCCGCACAACAACCAGAGCTCCGGATACTCGTCTTCTCCTCTCAATCCGCACAACAACCAGAGATCCGGATACTCGTCTTCTCCTCTCAATCCGCACAACAACCAGAGCTCCTGATACTGGTCTTCTCCTCTCAATCCGCACAACAACCAGAGCTCCGGATACTCGTCTTCTCCACTCAATCCGCACAACAACCAGAGCTCCGGATACTCGTCTTCTCCTCTCAATCCGCACAACAACCAGAGCTCCCGATACTCGTCTTCTCCTCTCAATCCGCACAACAACCAGAGCTCCGGATACTCGTCTTCTCCACTCAATCCGCACAACAACCAGAGCTCCGGATACTCGTCTTCTCCTCTCAATCCGCACAACAACCAGAGCTCCGGATACTCGTCTTCTCCTCTCAATCCGCACAACAACCAGAGCTCCGGATACTCGTCTTCTCCTCTCAATCCGCACAACAACCAGAGCTCCGGATACTCGTCTTCTCCTCTCAATCCGCACAACAACCAGACCTCCTGATACTGGTCTTCTCCTCTCAATCCGCACAACAACCAGAGCTCCGGATACTCGTCTTCTCCACTCAATCCGCACAACAAGCAGAGCTCCGGATACTCGTCTTCTCCACTCAATCCGCACAACAACCAGAGCTCCGGATACTCGTCTTCTCCACTCAATCCGCACAACAACCAGAGCTCCTGATACTCGACTTCTCCTCTCAATCCGCACAACAACCAGAGCTCCTGATACTCGTCTTCTCCTCTCAATCCGCACAACAACCAGAGCTCCGGATACTCGTCTTCTCCTCTCAATCCGCACAACAACCAGAGCTCCGGATACTCGTCTTCTCCACTCAATCCGCACAACAACCAGAGCTCCGGATACTCGTCTTCTCCTCTCAATCCGCACAACAACCAGATCTCCGGATACTCGTCTTCTCCACTCAATCCGCACAACAACCAGAGCTCCTGATACTCGACTTCTCCTCTCAATCCGCACAACAACCAGAGCTCCGGATACTCGTCTTCTCCACTCAATCCGCACAACAACCAGAGCTCCGGATACTCGTCTTCTCCACTCAATCCGCACAACAACCAGAGCTCCTGATACTCGTCTTCTCCACTCAATCCGCACAACAACCAGAGCTCCTGATATTCGTCTTCTCCTCTCAATCCGCACAACAACCAGAGCTCCGGATACTCGTCTTCTCCACTCAATCCGCACAACAACCAGAGCTCCGGATACTCGTCTTCTCCTCTCAATCCGCACAACAACCAGAGCTCCGGATACTCGTCTTCTCCACTCAATCCGCACAACAACCAGAGCTCCTGATACTCATCTTCTCCTCTCAATCCGCACAACAACTTGAGCTCCCGATACTCGTCTTCTCCACAAATCCGCACAACAACCAGAGCTCCGGATACTCGTCTTCTCCACTCAATCCGCACAACAACCAGAGCTCCTGATACTGGTCTTCTCCTCTCAATCCGCACAACAACCAGAGCTCCGGATACTCGTCTTCTCCACTCAATCCGCACAACAACCAGAGCTCCTGATACTGGTCTTCTCCACTCAATCCACACAACAGCCAGAGCTCCGGATACTCGTCTTCTCCTCTCAATCCGCACAACAACCAGAGCTCCGGATACTCGTCTTCTCCTCTCAATCCGCACAACAACCAGAGCTCCGGATACTCGTCTTCTCCACTCAATCCGCACAACAACCAGAGCTCTGGATACTCGTCTTCTCCACTCAATCCGCACAACAACCAGAGCTCCGGATACTCGTCTTCTCCACTCAATCCGCACAACAACCAGAGCTCCTGATACTCGTCTTCTCCACTCAATCCGCACAACAACCAGAGCTCCTGATACTCGTCTTCTCCACTCAATCCGCACAACAACCAGAGCTCCTGATACTCGTCTTCTCCTCTCAATCCGCACAACAACCAGAGCTCCGGATACTCGTCTTCTCCTCTCAATCCGCACAACAACCAGAGCTCCGGATACTCGTCTTCTCCACTCAATCCGCACAACAACCAGAGCTCCTGATACTCGTCTTCTCCTCTCAATCCGCACAACAACCAGAGCTCCCGATACTCGTCTTCTCCACAAATCCGCACAACAACCAGACCTCCGGATACTCGTCTTCTCCACTCAATCCGCACAACAACCAGAGCTCCTGATACTGGTCTTCTCCTCTCAATCCGCACAACAACCAGAGCTCCGGATACTCGTCTTCTCCACTCAATCCGCACAACAACCAGAGCTCCGGATACTCGTCTTCTCCACTCAATCCGCACAACAACCAGAGCTCCTGATACTCGTCTTCTCCTCTCAATCCGCACAACAACCAGAGCTCCGGATACTCGTCTTCTCCACTCAATCCGCACAACAACCAGAGCTCCTGATACTCGTCTTCTCCTCTCAATCCGCACAACAACCAGAGCTCCGGATACTCGTCTTCTCCTCTCAATCCGCACAACAACCAGAGCTCCGGATACTCGTCTTCTCCACTCAATCCGCACAACAACCAGAGCTCCTGATACTCGTCTTCTCCTCTCAATCCGCACAACAACCAGAGCTCCCGATACTCGTCTTCTCCACAAATCCGCACAACAACCAGAGCTCCGGATACTCGTCTTCTCCACTCAATCCGCACAACAACCAGAGCTCCTGATACTGGTCTTCTCCTCTCAATCCGCACAACAACCAGAGCTCCGGATACTCGTCTTCTCCACTCAATCCGCACAACAACCAGAGCTCCGGATACTCGTCTTCTCCACTCAATCCGCACAACAACCAGAGCTCCTGATACTCGTCTTCTCCTCTCAATCCGCACAACAACCAGAGCTCCGGATACTCGTCTTCTCCTCTCAATCCGCACAACAACCAGAGCTCCCGATACTCGTCTTCTCCTCTCAATCCGCACAACAACCAGAGCTCCGGATACTCGTCTTCTCCTCTCAATCCGCACAACAACCAGAGCTCCGGATACTCGTCTTCTCCTCTCAATCCGCACAACAACCAGAGCTCCGGATACTCGTCTTCTCCTCTCAATCCGCACAACAACCAGAGCTCCGGATACTCGTCTTCTCCTCTCAATCCGCACAACAACCAGAGCTCCGGATACTCGTCTTCTCCTCTCAATCCGCACAACAACCAGAGCTCCTGATACTGGTCTTCTCCTCTCAATCCGCACAACAACCAGAGCTCCGGATACTCGTCTTCTCCACTCAATCCGCACAACAACCAGAGCTCCGGATACTCGTCTTCTCCACTCAATCCGCACAACAACCAGAGCTCCGGATACTCGTCTTCTCCTCTCAATCCGCACAACAACCAGATCTCCGGATACTCGTCTTCTCCACTCAATCCGCACAACAACCAGAGCTCCTGATACTCGACTTCTCCTCTCAATCCGCACAACAACCAGAGCTCCGGATACTCGTCTTCTCCACTCAATCCGCACAACAACCAGAGCTCCGGATACTCGTCTTCTCCACTCAATCCGCACAACAACCAGAGCTCCTGATACTCGTCTTCTCCACTCAATCCGCACAACAACCAGAGCTCCTGATATTCGTCTTCTCCTCTCAATCCGCACAACAACCAGAGCTCCGGATACTCGTCTTCTCCACTCAATCCGCACAACAACCAGAGCTCCGGATACTCGTCTTCTCCTCTCAATCCGCACAACAACCAGAGCTCCGGATACTCGTCTTCTCCTCTCAATCCGCACAACAACCAGAGCTCCTGATACTCGTCTTCTCCTCTCAATCCGCACAACAACCAGAGCTCCGGATACTCGTCTTCTCCTCTCAATCCGCACAACAACCAGAGCTCCTGATACTCGACTTCTCCTCTCAATCCGCACAACAACCAGAGCTCCGGATACTCGTCTTCTCCACTCAATC
The DNA here is from genome assembly GCA_029206835.1 of Rana muscosa. Taxonomy (NCBI): domain Eukaryota; kingdom Metazoa; phylum Chordata; class Amphibia; order Anura; family Ranidae; genus Rana; species Rana muscosa. The sequence goes on from CM055125.1 coordinate 374,846,578, forward strand.
CGCACAACAACCAGAGCTCCCGATACTCGTCTTCTCCACTCAATCCGCACAACAACCAGAGCTCCTGATACTCGTCTTCTCCACTCAATCCGCACAACAACCAGAGCTCCCGATACTCGTCTTCTCCACTCAATCCGCACAACAACCAGAGCTCCTGATACTCATCTTCTCCTCTCAATCCGCACAACAACTTGAGCTCCCGATACTCGTCTTCTCCACAAATCCGCACAACAACCAGAGCTCCGGATACTCGTCTTCTCCACTCAATCCGCACAACAACCAGAGCTCCGGATACTCGTCTTCTCCACTCAATCCGCACAACAACCAGAGCTCCGGATACTCGTCTTCTCCACTCAATCCGCACAACAACCAGAGCTCCCGATACTCGTCTTCTCCACTCAATCCGCACAACAACCAGAGCTCCTGATACTCGTCTTCTCCTCTCAATCCGCACAACAACCAGAGCTCCGGATACTCGTCTTCTCCACTCAATCCGCACAACAACCAGAGCTCCTGATACTCGTCTTCTCCTCTCAATCCGCACAACAACCAGAGCTCCCGATACTCGTCTTCTCCACAAATCCGCACAACAACCAGACCTCCGGATACTCGTCTTCTCCACTCAATCCGCACAACAACCAGAGCTCCTGATACTGGTCTTCTCCTCTCAATCCGCACAACAACCAGAGCTCCGGATACTCGTCTTCTCCACTCAATCCGCACAACAACCAGAGCTCCGGATACTCGTCTTCTCCACTCAATCCGCACAACAACCAGAGCTCCTGATACTCGTCTTCTCCTCTCAATCCGCACAACAACCAGAGCTCCGGATACTCGTCTTCTCCACTCAATCCGCACAACAACCAGAGCTCCTGATACTCGTCTTCTCCTCTCAATCCGCACAACAACCAGAGCTCCGGATACTCGTCTTCTCCTCTCAATCCGCACAACAACCAGAGCTCCGGATACTCGTCTTCTCCACTCAATCCGCACAACAACCAGAGCTCCTGATACTCGTCTTCTCCTCTCAATCCGCACAACAACCAGAGCTCCCGATACTCGTCTTCTCCACAAATCCGCACAACAACCAGAGCTCCGGATACTCGTCTTCTCCACTCAATCCGCACAACAACCAGAGCTCCTGATACTGGTCTTCTCCTCTCAATCCGCACAACAACCAGAGCTCCGGATACTCGTCTTCTCCACTCAATCCGCACAACAACCAGAGCTCCGGATACTCGTCTTCTCCACTCAATCCGCACAACAACCAGAGCTCCTGATACTCGTCTTCTCCTCTCAATCCGCACAACAACCAGAGCTCCGGATACTCGTCTTCTCCACTCAATCCGCACAACAACCAGAGCTCCTGATACTCGTCTTCTCCACTCAATCCACACAACAACCAGAGCTCCTGATACTCGTCTTCTCCTCTCAATCCGCACAACAACCAGAGCTCCGGATACTCGTCTTCTCCACTCAATCCGCACAACAACCAGAGCTCCTGATATTCGTCTTCTCCTCTCAATCCGCACAACAACCAGAGCTCCGGATACTCGTCTTCTCCACTCAATCCGCACAACAACCAGAGCTCCGGATACTCGTCTTCTCCTCTCAATCCGCACAACAACCAGAGCTCCGGATACTCGTCTTCTCCTCTCAATCCGCACAACAACCAGAGCTCCTGATACTCGTCTTCTCCTCTCAATCCGCACAACAACCAGAGCTCCGGATACTCGTCTTCTCCTCTCAATCCGCACAATAACCAGAGCTCCGGATACTCGTCTTCTCCACTCAATCCGCACAACAACCAGAGCTCCTGATACTCATCTTCTCCTCTCAATCCGCACAACAACTTGAGCTCCCGATACTCGTCTTCTCCACAAATCCGCACAACAACCAGAGCTCCGGATACTCGTCTTCTCCACTCAATCCGCACAACAACCAGAGCTCCTGATACTGGTCTTCTCCTCTCAATCCGCACAACAACCAGAGCTCCGGATACTCGTCTTCTCCACTCAATCCGCACAACAACCAGAGCTCCGGATACTTGTCTTCTCCACTCAATCCGCACAACAACCAGAGCTCCCGATACTCGTCTTCTCCACTCAATCCGCACAACAACCAGAGCTCCTGATACTGGTCTTCTCCTCTCAATCCGCACAACAACCAGAGCTCCGGATACTCGTCTTCTCCACTCAATCCGCACAACAACCAGAGCTCCGGATACTCGTCTTCTCCACTCAATCCGCACAACAACCAGAGCTCCTGATACTCGTCTTCTCCTCTCAATCCGCACAACAACCAGAGCTCCGGATACTCGTCTTCTCCACTCAATCCGCACAACAACCAGAGCTCCTGATACTCGTCTTCTCCTCTCAATCCGCACAACAACCAGAGCTCCGGATACTCGTCTTCTCCTCTCAATCCGCACAACAACCAGAGCTCCGGATACTCGTCTTCTCCACTCAATCCGCACAACAACCAGAGCTCCTGATACTCGTCTTCTCCTCTCAATCCGCACAACAACCAGAGCTCCCGATACTCGTCTTCTCCACAAATCCGCACAACAACCAGAGCTCCGGATACTCGTCTTCTCCACTCAATCCGCACAACAACCAGAGCTCCTGATACTGGTCTTCTCCTCTCAATCCGCACAACAACCAGAGCTCCGGATACTCGTCTTCTCCACTCAATCCGCACAACAACCAGAGCTCCGGATACTCGTCTTCTCCACTCAATCCGCACAACAACCAGAGCTCCTGATACTCGTCTTCTCCTCTCAATCCGCACAACAACCAGAGCTCCGGATACTCGTCTTCTCCTCTCAATCCGCACAACAACCAGAGCTCCGGATACTCGTCTTCTCCTCTCAATCCGCACAACAACCAGAGCTCCGGATACTCGTCTTCTCCTCTCAATCCGCACAACAACCAGAGCTCCGGATACTCGTCTTCTCCTCTCAATCCGCACAACAACCAGAGCTCCGGATACTCGTCTTCTCCTCTCAATCCGCACAACAACCAGAGCTCCGGATACTCGTCTTCTCCTCTCAATCCGCACAACAACCAGAGCTCCGGATACTCGTCTTCTCCTCTCAATCCGCACAACAACCAGAGCTCCTGATACTGGTCTTCTCCTCTCAATCCGCACAACAACCAGAGCTCCGGATACTCGTCTTCTCCACTCAATCCACACAACAACCAGAGCTCCGGATACTCGTCTTCTCCACTCAATCCGCACAACAACCAGAGCTCCGGATACTCGTCTTCTCCACTCAATCCGCACAACAACCAGAGCTCCTGATACTCGACTTCTCCTCTCAATCCGCACAACAACCAGAGCTCCTGATACTCGTCTTCTCCTCTCAATCCGCACAACAACCAGAGCTCCGGATACTCGTCTTCTCCTCTCAATCCGCACAACAACCAGAGCTCCGGATACTCGTCTTCTCCACTCAATCCGCACAACAACCAGAGCTCCGGATACTCGTCTTCTCCTCTCAATCCGCACAACAACCAGATCTCCGGATACTCGTCTTCTCCACTCAATCCGCACAACAACCAGAGCTCCTGATACTCGACTTCTCCTCTCAATCCGCACAACAACCAGAGCTCCGGATACTCGTCTTCTCCACTCAATCCGCACAACAACCAGAGCTCCGGATACTCGTCTTCTCCACTCAATCCGCACAACAACCAGAGCTCCTGATACTCGTCTTCTCCACTCAATCCGCACAACAACCAGAGCTCCTGATATTCGTCTTCTCCTCTCAATCCGCACAACAACCAGAGCTCCGGATACTCGTCTTCTCCACTCAATCCGCACAACAACCAGAGCTCCGGATACTCGTCTTCTCCTCTCAATCCGCACAACAACCAGAGCTCCGGATACTCGTCTTCTCCACTCAATCCGCAAAACAACCAGAGCTCCTGATACTCATCTTCTCCTCTCAATCCGCACAACAACTTGAGCTCCCGATACTCGTCTTCTCCACAAATCCGCACAACAACCAGAGCTCCGGATACTCGTCTTCTCCACTCAATCCGCACAACAACCAGAGCTCCTGATACTGGTCTTCTCCTCTCAATCCGCACAACAACCAGAGCTCCGGATACTCGTCTTCTCCACTCAATCCGCACAACAACCAGAGCTCCTGATACTGGTCTTCTCCACTCAATCCACACAACAGCCAGAGCTCCGGATACTCGTCTTCTCCTCTCAATCCGCACAACAACCAGAGCTCCGGATACTCGTCTTCTCCTCTCAATCCGCACAACAACCAGAGCTCCGGATACTCGTCTTCTCCACTCAATCCGCACAACAACCAGAGCTCTGGATACTCGTCTTCTCCACTCAATCCGCACAACAACCAGAGCTCCGGATACTCGTCTTCTCCACTCAATCCGCACAACAACCAGAGCTCCTGATACTCGTCTTCTCCACTCAATCCGCACAACAACCAGAGCTCCTGATACTCGTCTTCTCCACTCAATCCGCACAACAACCAGAGCTCCTGATACTCGTCTTCTCCTCTCAATCCGCACAACAACCAGAGCTCCGGATACTCGTCTTCTCCTCTCAATCCGCACAACAACCAGAGCTCCGGATACTCGTCTTCTCCACTCAATCCGCACAACAACCAGAGCTCCTGATACTCGTCTTCTCCTCTCAATCCGCACAACAACCAGAGCTCCCGATACTCGTCTTCTCCACAAATCCGCACAACAACCAGACGTCCGGATACTCGTCTTCTCCACTCAATCCGCACAACAACCAGAGCTCCTGATACTGGTCTTCTCCTCTCAATCCGCACAACAACCAGAGCTCCGGATACTCGTCTTCTCCACTCAATCCGCACAACAACCAGAGCTCCGGATACTCGTCTTCTCCACTCAATCCGCACAACAACCAGAGCTCCTGATACTCGTCTTCTCCTCTCAATCCGCACAACAACCAGAGCTCCGGATACTCGTCTTCTCCACTCAATCCGCACAACAACCAGAGCTCCTGATACTCGTCTTCTCCTCTCAATCCGCACAACAACCAGAGCTCCGGATACTCGTCTTCTCCTCTCAATCCGCACAACAACCAGAGCTCCGGATACTCGTCTTCTCCACTCAATCCGCACAACAACCAGAGCTCCTGATACTCGTCTTCTCCTCTCAATCCGCACAACAACCAGAGCTCCCGATACTCGTCTTCTCCACAAATCCGCACAACAACCAGAGCTCCGGATACTCGTCTTCTCCACTCAATCCGCACAACAACCAGAGCTCCTGATACTGGTCTTCTCCTCTCAATCCGCACAACAACCAGAGCTCCGGATACTCGTCTTCTCCACTCAATCCGCACAACAACCAGAGCTCCGGATACTCGTCTTCTCCACTCAATCCGCACAACAACCAGAGCTCCTGATACTCGTCTTCTCCTCTCAATCCGCACAACAACCAGAGCTCCGGATACTCGTCTTCTCCTCTCAATCCGCACAACAACCATAGCTCCAAATACTCGTCTTCTCCTCTCAATCCGCACAACAACCAGAGCTCCGGATACTCGTCTTCTCCTCTCAATCCGCACAACAACCAGAGCTCCGGATACTCGTCTTCTCCTCTCAATCCGCACAACAACCAGAGCTCCGGATACTCGTCTTCTCCTCTCAATCCGCACAACAACCAGAGCTCCGGATACTCGTCTTCTCCTCTCAATCCGCACAACAACCAGAGCTCCGGATACTCGTCTTCTCCTCTCAATCCGCACAACAACCAGAGCTCCTGATACTGGTCTTCTCCTCTCAATCCGCACAACAACCAGAGCTCCGGATACTCGTCTTCTCCACTCAATCCGCACAACAACCAGAGCTCCGGATACTCGTCTTCTCCACTCAATCCGCACAACAACCAGAGCTCCGGATACTCGTCTTCTCCTCTCAATCCGCACAACAACCAGATCTCCGGATACTCGTCTTCTCCACTCAATCCGCACAACAACCAGAGCTCCTGATACTCGACTTCTCCTCTCAATCCGCACAACAACCAGAGCTCCGGATACTCGTCTTCTCCACTCAATCCGCACAACAACCAGAGCTCCGGATACTCGTCTTCTCCACTCAATCCGCACAACAACCAGAGCTCCTGATACTCGTCTTCTCCACTCAATCCGCACAACAACCAGAGCTCCTGATACTCGACTTCTCCTCTCAATCCGCACAACAACCAGAGCTCCGGATACTCGTCTTCTCCACTCAATCCGCACAACAACCAGAGCTCCGGATACTCGTCTTCTCCACTCAATCCGCACAACAACCAGAGCTCCTGATACTCGTCTTCTCCACTCAATCCGCACAACAACCAGAGCTCCTGATATTCGTCTTCTCCTCTCAATCCGCACAACAACCAGAGCTCCGGATACTCGTCTTCTCCACTCAATCCGCACAACAACCAGAGCTCCGGATACTCGTCTTCTCCTCTCAATCCGCACAACAACCAGAGCTCCGGATACTCGTCTTCTCCTCTCAATCCGCACAACAACCAGAGCTCCTGATACTCGTCTTCTCCTCTCAATCCGCACAACAACCAGAGCTCCGGATACTCGTCTTCTCCTCTCAATCCGCACAACAACCAGAGCTCCTGATACTCGACTTCTCCTCTCAATCCGCACAACAACCAGAGCTCCGGATACTCGTCTTCTCCACTCAATCCGCACAACAACCAGAGCTCCCGATACTCGTCTTCTCCACTCAATCCGCACAACAACCAGAGCTCCTGATACTCGTCTTCTCCACTCAATCCGCACAACAACCAGAGCTCCCGATACTCGTCTTCTCCACTCAATCCGCACAACAACCAGAGCTCCTGATACTCATCTTCTCCTCTCAATCCGCACAACAACTTGAGCTCCCGATACTCGTCTTCTCCACAAATCCGCACAACAACCAGAGCTCCGGATACTCGTCTTCTCCACTCAATCCGCACAACAACCAGAGCTCCTGATACTGGTCTTCTCCTCTCAATCCACACAACAACCAGAGCTCCGGATACTCGTCTTCTCCTCTCAATCCGCACAATAACCAGAGCTCCGGATACTCGTCTTCTCCACTCAATCCGCACAACAACCAGAGCTCCTGATACTCATCTTCTCCTCTCAATCCGCACAACAACTTGAGCTCCCGATACTCGTCTTCTCCACAAATCCGCACAACAACCAGAGCTCCGGATACTCGTCTTCTCCACTCAATCCGCACAACAACCAGAGCTCCTGATACTGGTCTTCTCCTCTCAATCCGCACAACAACCAGAGCTCCGGATACTCGTCTTCTCCACTCAATCCGCACAACAACCAGAGCTCCGGATACTTGTCTTCTCCACTCAATCCGCACAACAACCAGAGCTCCCGATACTCGTCTTCTCCACTCAATCCGCACAACAACCAGAGCTCCTGATACTGGTCTTCTCCTCTCAATCCGCACAACAACCAGAGCTCCGGATACTCGTCTTCTCCACTCAATCCGCACAACAACCAGAGCTCCGGATACTCGTCTTCTCCACTCAATCCGCACAACAACCAGAGCTCCTGATACTCGTCTTCTCCTCTCAATCCGCACAACAACCAGAGCTCCGGATACTCGTCTTCTCCACTCAATCCGCACAACAACCAGAGCTCCTGATACTCGTCTTCTCCTCTCAATCCGCACAACAACCAGAGCTCCGGATACTCGTCTTCTCCTCTCAATCCGCACAACAACCAGAGCTCCGGATACTCGTCTTCTCCACTCAATCCGCACAACAACCAGAGCTCCTGATACTCGTCTTCTCCTCTCAATCCGCACAACAACCAGAGCTCCCGATACTCGTCTTCTCCACAAATCCGCACAACAACCAGAGCTCCGGATACTCGTCTTCTCCACTGAATCCGCACAACAACCAGAGCTCCTGATACTGGTCTTCTCCTCTCAATCCGCACAACAACCAGAGCTCCGGATACTCGTCTTCTCCACTCAATCCGCACAACAACCAGAGCTCCGGATACTCGTCTTCTCCACTCAATCCGCACAACAACCAGAGCTCCTGATACTCGTCTTCTCCTCTCAATCCGCACAACAACCAGAGCTCCGGATACTCGTCTTCTCCTCTCAATCCGCACAACAACCAGAGCTCCGGATACTCGTCTTCTCCTCTCAATCCGCACAACAACCAGAGCTCCGGATACTCGTCTTCTCCTCTCAATCCGCACAACAACCAGAGCTCCGGATACTCGTCTTCTCCTCTCAATCCGCACAACAACCAGAGCTCCGGATACTCGTCTTCTCCTCTCAATCCGCACAACAACCAGAGCTCCGGATACTCGTCTTCTCCTCTCAATCCGCACAACAACCAGAGCTCCGGATACTCGTCTTCTCCTCTCAATCCGCACAACAACCAGAGCTCCTGATACTGGTCTTCTCCTCTCAATCCGCACAACAACCAGAGCTCCGGATACTCGTCTTCTCCACTCAATCCACACAACAACCAGAGCTCCGGATACTCGTCTTCTCCACTCAATCCGCACAACAACCAGAGCTCCGGATACTCGTCTTCTCCTCTCAATCCGCACAACAACCAGATCTCCGGATACTCGTCTTCTCCACTCAATCCGCACAACAACCAGAGCTCCTGATACTCGACTTCTCCTCTCAACCCGCACAACAACCAGAGCTCCGGATACTCGTCTTCTCCACTCAATCCGCACAACAACCAGAGCTCCGGATACTCGTCTTCTCCACTCAATCCGCACAACAACCAGAGCTCCTGATACTCGTCTTCTCCACTCAATCCGCACAACAACCAGAGCTCCTGATATTCGTCTTCTCCTCTCAATCCGCACAACAACCAGAGCTCCGGATACTCGTCTTCTCCACTCAATCCGCACAACAACCAGAGCTCCGGATACTCGTCTTCTCCTCTCAATCCGCACAACAACCAGAGCTCCGGATACTCGTCTTCTCCTCTCAATCCGCACAACAACCAGAGCTCCTGATACTCGTCTTCTCCTCTCAATCCGCACAACAACCAGAGCTCCGGATACTCGTCTTCTCCTCTCAATCCGCACAACAACCAGAGCTCCGGATACTCGTCTTCTCCACTCAATCCGCACAACAACCAGAGCTCCTGATACTCGTCTTCTCCTCTCAATCCGCACAACAACCAGAGCTCCCGATACTCGTCTTCTCCACAAATCCGCACAACAACCAGACCTCCGGATACTCGTCTTCTCCACTCAATCCGCACAACAACCAGAGCTCCTGATACTGGTCTTCTCCTCTCAATCCGCACAACAACCAGAGCTCCGGATACTCGTCTTCTCCACTCAATCCGCACAACAACCAGAGCTCCGGATACTCGTCTTCTCCACTCAATCCGCACAACAACCAGAGCTCCTGATACTCGTCTTCTCCTCTCAATCCGCACAACAACCAGAGCTCCGGATACTCGTCTTCTCCACTCAATCCGCACAACAACCAGAGCTCCTGATACTCGTCTTCTCCACTCAATCCACACAACAACCAGAGCTCCTGATACTCGTCTTCTCCTCTCAATCCGCACAACAACCAGAGCTCCGGATACTCGTCTTCTCCACTCAATCCGCACAACAACCAGAGCTCCTGATACTCGTCTTCTCCTCTCAATCCGCACAACAACCAGAGCTCCGGATACTCGTCTTCTCCACTCAATCCACACAACAACCAGAGCTCCCAATACTCGTCTTCTCCACTCAATCCGCACAACAACCAGAGCTCCTGATACTCGTCTTCTCCTCTCAATCCGCACAACAACCAGAGCTCCGGATACTCGTCTTCTCCACTCAATCCGCACAACAACCAGAGCTCCTGATACTCGTCTTCTCCTCTCAATCCGCACAACAACCAGAGCTCCGGATACTCGTCTTCTCCACTCAATCCGCACAACAACCAGAGCTCCCGATACTCCTCTTCTCCACTCAATCCGCACAACAACCAGAGCTCCTGATACTCGTCTTCTCCTCTCAATCCGCACAACAACCAGAGCTCCGGATACTCGTCTTCTCCACTCAATCCGCACAACAACCAGACCTCCGGATACTCGTCTTCTCCACTCAATCCGCACAACAACCAGAGCTCCTGATACTGGTCTTCTCCTCTCAATCCGCACAACAACCAGAGCTCCGGATACTCGTCTTCTCCACTCAATCCGCACAACAACCAGAGCTCCGGATACTCGTCTTCTCCACTCAATCCGCACAACAACCAGAGCTCCTGATACTCGTCTTCTCCTCTCAATCCGCACAACAACCAGAGCTCCGGATACTCGTCTTCTCCACTCAATCCGCACAACAACCAGAGCTCCTGATACTCGTCTTCTCCACTCAATCCACACAACAGCCAGAGCTCCCGATACTCGTCTTCTCCACTCAATCCACACAACATCCAGAGCTCCCGATACTCGTCTTTTCCACTCAATCCCCGCAAAAACCAGAGCTCCCGATACTCGTCTTCTCCACTCAATCCGCACAACAACCAGAGCTCCTGATACTCGTCTTCTCCTCTCAATCCGCACAACAACCAGAGCTCCGGATACTCGTCTTCTCCTCTCAATCCGCACAACAACCAGAGCTCCGGATACTCGTCTTCTCCACTCAATCCACACAACAGCCAGAGCTCCTGATACTCGTCTTCTCCACTCAATCCGCACAACAACCAGAGCTCCTGATACTCGTCTTCTCCACTCAATCCACACAACAGCCAGAGCTCCCTATACTCGTCTTCTCCACTCAATCCACACAACAGCCAGAGCTCCCGATACTCGTCTTTTCCACTCAATCCCCGCAAAAACCAGAGCTCCCGATACTCGTCTTCTCCACTCAATCCGCACAACAACCAGAGCTCCTGATACTCGTCTTCTCCTCTCAATCCGCACAACAACCAGAGCTCCGGATACTCGTCTTCTCCTCTCAATCCGCACAACAACCAGAGCTCCGGATACTCGTCTTCTCCACTCAATCCACACAACAGCCAGAGCTCCTGATACTCGTCTTCTCCTCTCAATCCGCACAACAACCAGAGCTCCCGATACTCGTCTTCTCCACAAATCCGCACAACAACCAGAGCTCCGGATACTCGTCTTCTCCACTCAATCCGCACAACAACCAGAGCTCCTGATACTGGTCTTCTCCTCTCAATCCGCACAACAACCAGAGCTCCGGATACTCGTCTTCTCCACTCAATCCGCACAACAACCAGAGCTCCGGATACTCGTCTTCTCCACTCAATCCGCACAACAACCAGAGCTCCTGATACTCGTCTTCTCCTCTCAATCCGCACAACAACCAGAGCTCCGGATACTCGTCTTCTCCACTCAATCCGCTCAACAACCAGAGCTCCTGATACTCGTCTTCTCCACTCAATCCACACAACAACCAGAGCTCCTGATACTCGTCTACTCCTCTCAATCCGCACAACAACCAGAGCTCCGGATACTCGTCTTCTCCACTCAATCCGCACAACAACCAGAGCTCCTGATACTCGTCTTCTCCTCTCAATCCGCACAACAACCAGAGCTCCGGATACTCGTCTTCTCCACTCAATCCACACAACAACCAGAGCTCCCAATACTCGTCTTCTCCACTCAATCCGCACAACAACCAGAGCTCCTGATACTCGTCTTCTCCTCTCAATCCGCACAACAACCAGAGCTCCGGATACTCGTCTTCTCCACTCAATCCGCACAACAACCAGAGCTCCTGATACTCGTCTTCTCCTCTCAATCCGCACAACAACCAGAGCTCCGGATACTCGTCTTCTCCACTCAATCCGCACAACAACCAGAGCTCCCGATAATCGTCTTCTCCACTCAATCCGCACAACAACCAGAGCTCCTGATACTCGTCTTCTCCTCTCAATCCGCACAACAACCAGAGCTCCCGATACTCGTCTTCTCCACAAATCCGCACAACAACCAGACCTCCGGATACTCGTCTTCTCCACTCAATCCGCACAACAACCAGAGCTCCTGATACTGGTCTTCTCCTCTCAATCCGCACAACAACCAGAGCTCCGGATACTCGTCTTCTCCACTCAATCCGCACAACAACCAGAGCTCCGGATACTCGTCTTCTCCACTCAATCCGCACAACAACCAGAGCTCCTGATACTCGTCTTCTCCTCTCAATCCGCACAACAACCAGAGCTCCGGATACTCGTCTTCTCCACTCAATCCGCACAACAACCAGAGCTCCTGATACTCGTCTTCTCCACTCAATCCACACAACAACCAGAGCTCCTGATACTCGTCTTCTCCTCTCAATCCGCACAACAACCAGAGCTCCGGATACTCGTCTTCTCCACTCAATCCGCACAACAACCAGAGCTCCTGATACTCGTCTTCTCCTCTCAATCCGCACAACAACCAGAGCTCCGGATACTCGTCTTCTCCACTCAATCCACACAACAACCAGAGCTCCCAATACTCGTCTTCTCCACTCAATCCGCACAACAACCAGAGCTCCTGATACTCGTCTTCTCCTCTCAATCCGCACAACAACCAGAGCTCCGGATACTCGTCTTCTCCACTCAATCCGCACAACAACCAGAGCTCCTGATACTCGTCTTCTCCTCTCAATCCGCACAACAACCAGAGCTCCGGATACTCGTCTTCTCCACTCAATCCGCACAACAACCAGAGCTCCCGATACTCCTCTTCTCCACTCAATCCGCACAACAACCAGAGCTCCTGATACTCGTCTTCTCCTCTCAATCCGCACAACAACCAGAGCTCCGGATACTCGTCTTCTCCACTCAATCCGCACAACAACCAGACCTCCGGATACTCGTCTTCTCCACTCAATCCGCACAACAACCAGAGCTCCTGATACTGGTCTTCTCCTCTCAATCCGCACAACAACCAGAGCTCCGGATACTCGTCTTCTCCACTCAATCCGCACAACAACCAGAGCTCCGGATACTCGTCTTCTCCACTCAATCCGCACAACAACCAGAGCTCCTGATACTCGTCTTCTCCTCTCAATCCGCACAACAACCAGAGCTCCGGATACTCGTCTTCTCCACTCAATCCGCACAACAACCAGAGCTCCTGATACTCGTCTTCTCCACTCAATCCACACAACAGCCAGAGCTCCCGATACTCGTCTTCTCCACTCAATCCACACAACATCCAGAGCTCCCGATACTCGTCTTTTCCACTCAATCCCCGCAAAAACCAGAGCTCCCGATACTCGTCTTCTCCACTCAATCCGCACAACAACCAGAGCTCCTGATACTCGTCTTCTCCTCTCAATCCGCACAACAACCAGAGCTCCGGATACTCGTCTTCTCCTCTCAATCCGCACAACAACCAGAGCTCCGGATACTCGTCTTCTCCACTCAATCCACACAACAGCCAGAGCTCCTGATACTCGTCTTCTCCACTCAATCCGCACAACAACCAGAGCTCCTGATACTCGTCTTCTCCACTCAATCCACACAACAGCCAGAGCTCCCTATACTCGTCTTCTCCACTCAATCCACACAACAGCCAGAGCTCCCGATACTCGTCTTTTCCACTCAATCCCCGCAAAAACCAGAGCTCCCGATACTCGTCTTCTCCACTCAATCCGCACAACAACCAGAGCTCCTGATACTCGTCTTCTCCTCTCAATCCGCACAACAACCAGAGCTCCGGATACTCGTCTTCTCCTCTCAATCCGCACAACAACCAGAGCTCCGGATACTCGTCTTCTCCACTCAATCCACACAACAGCCAGAGCTCCTGATACTCGTCTTCTCCTCTCAATCCGCACAACAACCAGAGCTCCCGATACTCGTCTTCTCCACAAATCCGCACAACAACCAGAGCTCCGGATACTCGTCTTCTCCACTCAATCCGCACAACAACCAGAGCTCCTGATACTGGTCTTCTCCTCTCAATCCGCACAACAACCAGAGCTCCGGATACTCGTCTTCTCCACTCAATCCGCACAACAACCAGAGCTCCGGATACTCGTCTTCTCCACTCAATCCGCACAACAACCAGAGCTCCTGATACTCGTCTTCTCCTCTCAATCCGCACAACAACCAGAGCTCCGGATACTCGTCTTCTCCACTCAATCCGCTCAACAACCAGAGCTCCTGATACTCGTCTTCTCCACTCAATCCACACAACAACCAGAGCTCCTGATACTCGTCTACTCCTCTCAATCCGCACAACAACCAGAGCTCCGGATACTCGTCTTCTCCACTCAATCCGCACAACAACCAGAGCTCCTGATACTCGTCTTCTCCTCTCAATCCGCACAACAACCAGAGCTCCGGATACTCGTCTTCTCCACTCAATCCACACAACAACCAGAGCTCCCAATACTCGTCTTCTCCACTCAATCCGCACAACAACCAGAGCTCCTGATACTCGTCTTCTCCTCTCAATCCGCACAACAACCAGAGCTCCGGATACTCGTCTTCTCCACTCAATCCGCACAACAACCAGAGCTCCTGATACTCGTCTTCTCCTCTCAATCCGCACAACAACCAGAGCTCCGGATACTCGTCTTCTCCACTCAATCCGCACAACAACCAGAGCTCCCGATAATCGTCTTCTCCACTCAATCCGCACAACAACCAGAGCTCCTGATACTCGTCTTCTCCTCTCAATCCGCACAACAACCAGAGCTCCGGATACTCGTCTTCTCCACTCAATCCGCACAACAACCAGAGCTCCTGATACTCGTCTTCTCCTCTCAATCCGCACAACAACCAGAGCTCCCGATACTCGTCTTCTCCACAAATCCGCACAACAACCAGAGCTCCGGATACTCGTCTTCTCCACTCAATCCGCACAACAACCAGAGCTCCTGATACTGGTCTTCTCCTCTCAATCCGCACAACAACCAGAGCTCCGGATACTCGTCTTCTCCACTCAATCCGCACAACAACCAGAGCTCCGGATACTCGTCTTCTCCACTCAATCCGCACAACAACCAGAGCTCCCGATACTCGTCTTCTCCACTCAATCCGCACAACAACCAGAGCTCCTGATACTCGTCTTCTCCTCTCAATCCGCACAACAACCAGAGCTCCGGATACTCGTCTTCTCCTCTCAATCCGCACAACAACCAGAGCTCCGGATACTCGTCTTCTCCACTCAATCCGCACAACAACCAGAGCTCCTGATACTCGTCTTCTCCTCTCAATCCGCACAACAACCAGAGCTCCCGATACTCGTCTTCTCCACAAATCCGCACAACAACCAGAGCTCCGGATACTCGTATTCTCCACTCAATCCGCACAACAACCAGAGCTCCTGATACTGGTCTTCTCCTCTCAATCCGCACAACAACCAGAGCTCCGGATACTCGTCTTCTGCACTCAATCCGCACAACAACCAGAGCTCCCGATACTCGTCTTCTCCTCTCAATCCGCACAACAACCAGAGCTCCTGATACTCGTCTTCTCCTCTCAATCCGCACAACAACCAGAGCTCCTGATACTCATCTTCTCCTCTCAATCCGCACAACAACTTGAGCTCCCGATACTCGTCTTCTCCACAAATCCGCACAACAACCAGAGCTCCGGATACTCGTCTTCTCCACTCAATCCGCACAACAACCAGAGCTCCTGATACTGGTCTTCTCCTCTCAATCCGCACAACAACCAGAGCTCCGGATACTCGTCTTCTCCACTCAATCCGCACAACAACCAGAGCTCCGGATACTCGTCTTCTCCACTCAATCCGCACAACAACCAGAGCTCCAGATACTCGTCTTCTCCACTCAATCCGCACAACAACCAGAGCTCCTGATACTCGTCTTCTCCTCTCAATCCGCACAACAACCAGAGCTCCGGATACTCGTCTTCTCCTCTCAATCCGCACAACAACCAGAGCTCCGGATACTCGTCTTCTCCACTCAATCCGCACAACAACCAGAGCTCCTGATACTCGTCTTCTCCTCTCCATCCGCACAACAACCAGAGCTCCCGATACTCGTCTTCTCCACAAATCCGCACAACAACCAGACCTCCGGATACTCGTCTTCTCCACTCAATCCGCACAACAACCAGAGCTCCTGATACTGGTCTTCTCCTCTCAATCCGCACAACAACCAGAGCTCCGGATACTCGTCTTCTCCACTCAATCCGCACAACAACCAGAGCTCCGGATACTCGTCTTCTCCACTCAATCCGCACAACAACCAGAGCTCCTGATACTCGTCTTCTCCTCTCAATCCGCACAACAACCAGAGCTCCGGATACTCGTCTTCTCCACTCAATCCGCACAACAACCAGAGCTCCTGATACTGGTCTTCTCCTCTCAATCCGCACAACAACCAGAGCTCCGGATACTCGTCTTCTCCTCTCAATCCGCACAACAACCAGAGCTCCGGATACTCGTCTTCTCCACTCAATCCGCACAACAACCAGAGCTCCTGATACTCGTCTTCTCCTCTCAATCCGCACAACAACCAGAGCTCCCGATACTCGTCTTCTCCACAAATCCGCACAACAACCAGAGCTCCTGATACTGGTCTTCTCCTCTCAATCCGCACAACAACCAGAGCTCCGGATACTCGTCTTCTCCACTCAATCCGCACAACAACCAGAGCTCCGGATACTCGTCTTCTCCACTCAATCCGCACAACAACCAGAGCTCCTGATACTCGTCTTCTCCTCTCAATCCGCACAACAACCAGAGCTCCGGATACTCGTCTTCTCCACTCAATCCGCACAACAACCAGAGCTCCTGATACTCGTCTTCTCCACTCAATCCACACAACAACCAGAGCTCCTGATACTCGTCTTCTCCTCTCAATCCGCACAACAACCAGAGCTCCGGATACTCGTCTTCTCCACTCAATCCGCACAACAACCAGAGCTCCTGATACTCGTCTTCTCCTCTCAATCCGCACAACAACCAGAGCTCCGGATACTCGTCTTCTCCACTCAATCCATACAACAACCAGAGCTCCCAATACTCGTCTTCTCCACTCAATCCGCACAACAACCAGAGCTCCTGATACTCGTCTTCTCCTCTCAATCCGCACAACAACCAGAGCTCCGGATACTCGTCTTCTCCACTCAATCCGCACAACAACCAGAGCTCCTGATACTCGTCTTCTCCTCTCAATCCGCACAACAACCAGAGCTCCGGATACTCGTCTTCTCCACTCAATCCGCACAACAACCAGAGCTCCCGATACTCGTCTTCTCCACTCAATCCGCACAACTACCAGAGCTCCTGATACTCGTCTTCTCCTCTCAATCCGCACAACAACCAGAGCTCCGGATACTCGTCTTCTCCACTCAATCCGCACAACAACCAGAGCTCCTGATACTCGTCTTCTCCTCTCAATCCGCACAACAACCAGAGCTCCCGATACTCGTCTTCTCCACAAATCCGCACAACAACCAGAGCTCCGGATACTCGTCTTCTCCACTCAATCCGCACAACAACCAGAGCTCCTGATACTGGTCTTCTCCTCTCAATCCGCACAACAACCAGAGCTCCGGATACTCGTCTTCTCCACTCAATCCGCACAACAACCAGAGCTCCGGATACTCGTCTTCTCCACTCAATCCGCACAACAACCAGAGCTCCCGATACTCGTCTTCTCCACTCAATCCGCACAACAACCAGAGCTCCTGATACTCGTCTACTCCTCTCAATCCGCACAACAACCAGAGCTCCGGATACTCGTCTTCTCCTCTCAATCCGCACAACAACCAGAGCTCCTGATACTGGTCTTCTCCTCTCAATCCGCACAACAACCAGATCTCAGGATACTCGTCTTCTCCACTCAATCCGAACAACAACCAGAGCTCCTGATACTCGTCTTCTCCTCTCAATCCGCACAACAACCAGAGCTCCGGATACTCGTCTTCTCCACTCAATCCGCACAACAACCAGAGCTCCTGATACTGGTCTTCTCCTCTCAATCCGCACAACAACCAGAGCTCCTGATACTGGTCTTCTCCTCTCAATCCACACAACAACCAGAGCTCCGGATACTCGTCTTCTCCACTCAATCCGCACAACAACCAGAGCTCCTGATACTCGTCTTCTCCTCTCAATCCGCACAACAACCAGAGCTCCGGATACTCGTCTTCTCCACTCAATCCGCACAACAACCAGAGCTCCTGATACTGGTCTTCTCCTCTCAATCCGCACAACAACCAGAGCTCCGGATACTCGTCTTCTCCACTCAATCCGCACAACAACCAGAGCTCCTGATACTCGTCTTCTCCACTCAATCCACACAACAACCAGAGCTCCTGATACTGGTCTTCTCCTCTCAATCCGCACAACAACCAGAGCTCCCGATACTCGTCTTCTCCACAAATCCGCACAACAACCAGAGCTCCGGATACTCGTCTTCTCCACTCAATCCACACAACAACCAGAGCTCCCGATACTCGTCTTCTCCACTCAATCCACACAACAGCCAGAACTCCCGATACTCGTCTTCTCCACTCAATCCACACAACAACCAGAGCTCCTGATACTGGTCTTCTCCTCTCAATCCGCACAACAACCAGAGCTCCGGATACTCGTCTTCTCCACTCAATCCGCACAACAACCAGAGCTCCTGATACTGGTCTTCTCCTCTCAATCCGCACAACAACCAGATCTCCGGATACTCGTCTTCTCCACTCAATCCGCACAACAACCAGAGCTCCTGATACTCGTCTTCTCCTCTCAATCCGCACAACAACCAGAGCTCCGGATACTCGTCTTCTCCACTCAATCCGCACAACAACCAGAGCTCCTGATACTGGTCTTCTCCTCTCAATCCGCACAACAACCAGAGCTCCTGATACTGGTCTTCTCCTCTCAATCCGCACAACAACCAGAGCTCCGGATACTCGTCTTCTCCACTCAATCCGCACAACAACCAGAGCTCCTGATACTCGTCTTCTCCTCTCAATCCGCACAACAACCAGAGCTCCGGATACTCGTCTTCTCCACTCAATCCGCACAACAACCAGAGCTCCTGATACTGGTCTTCTCCTCTCAATCCGCACAACAACCAGAGCTCCGGATACTCGTCTTCTCCACTCAATCCGCACAACAACCAGAGCTCCTGATACTGGTCTTCTCCTCTCAATCCGCACAACAACCAGAGCTCCTGATACTCGTCTTCTCCTCTCAATCCGCACAACAACCAGAGCTCCCGATACTCGTCTTCTCCACAAATCCGCACAACAACCAGAGCTCCGGATACTCGTCTTCTCCTCTCAATCCACACAACAACCAGAGCTCCTGATACTGGTCTTCTCCTCTCAATCCGCACAACAACCAGAGCTCCCGATATTCGTCTTCTCCACAAATCCGCACAACAACCAGAGCTCCGGATACTCGTCTTCTCCACTCAATCCGCACAACAACCAGAGCTCCTGATACTGTCTTCTCCTCTCAATCCGCACAACAACCAGATCTCCGGATACTCGTCTTCTCCACTCAATCCGCACAACAACCAGAGCTCCCGATACTCGTCTTCTCCTCTCAATCCCCGCAAAAACCAGAGCTCCCGATACTCGTCTTCTCCACTCAATCCGCACAACAACCAGAGCTCCTGATACTCGTCTTCTCCACTCAATCCGCACAACAACTAGAGCTCCCGATACTCATCTTCTCCTCTCAATCCGCACAACAACCAGAGCTCCCGATACTCGTCTTCTCCTCTCAATCCGCACAACAACCAGAGCTCCGGATACTCGTCTTCTCCACTCAATCCGCACAACAACCAGAGCTCCGGATACTCGTCTTCTCCACTCAATCCGCACAACAACCAGAGCTCCTGATACTCGTCTTCTCCTCTCAATCCGCACAACAACCAGAGCTCCTGATACTCATCTTCTCCACCAATCCGTACAACAACCAGAGCTCCCGATACTCGTCTTCTCCACTCAATCCACACAACAACCAGAGCTCCTGATACTCGTCTTCTCCTCTCAATCCGCACAACAACCAGAGCTCCGGATACTCGTCTTCTCCACTCAATCCGCACAACAACCAGAGCTCCCGATACTCGTCTTCTCCTCTCAATCCGCACAACAACCAGAGCTCCGGATACTCGTCTTCTCCACTCAATCCACACAACAACCAGAGCTCCCGATACTCGTCTTCTCCACTCAATCCGCACAACAACCAGAGCTCCTGATACTCGTCTTCTCCTCTCAATCCGCACAACAACCAGAGCTCCGGATACTCGTCTTCTCCTCTCAATCCGCACAACAACCAGAGCTCCCGATACTCGTCTTCTCCACAAATCCGCACAACAACCAGAGCTCCGGATACTCGTCTTCTCCACTCAATCCACACAACAACCAGAGCTCCTGATACTGGTCTTCTCCTCTCAATCCGCACAACAACCAGAGCTCCCGATATTCGTCTTCTCCACAAATCCGCACAACAACCAGAGCTCCGGATACTCGTCTTCTCCACTCAATCCGCACAACAACCAGAGCTCCTGATACTGTCTTCTCCTCTCAATCCGCACAACAACCAGATCTCCGGATACTCGTCTTCTCCACTCAATCCGCACAACAACCAGAGCTCCCGATACTCGTCTTCTCCTCTCAATCCCCGCGAAAACCAGAGCTCCCGATACTCGTCTTCTCCACTCAATCCGCACAACAACCAGAGCTCCTGATACTCGTCTTCTCCACTCAATCCGCACAACAACTAGAGCTCCCGATACTCATCTTCTCCTCTCAATCTGCACAACAACCAGAGCTCCCGATACTCGTCTTCTCCTCTCAATCCGCACAACAACCAGAGCTCCGGATACTCGTCTTCTCCACTCAATCCGCACAACAACCAGAGCTCCGGATACTCGTCTTCTCCACTCAATCCGCACAACAACCAGAGCTCCTGATACTCGTCTTCTCCTCTCAATCCGCACAACAACCAGAGCTCCTGATACTCATCTTCTCCACCAATCCGTACAACAACCAGAGCTCCCGATACTCGTCTTCTCCACTCAATCCACACAACAACCAGAGCTCCTGATACTCGTCTTCTCCTCTCAATCCGCACAACAACCAGAGCTCCGGATACTCGTCTTCTCCACTCAATCCGCACAACAACCAGAGCTCCCGATACTCGTCTTCTCCTCTCAATCCGCACAACAACCAGAGCTCCGGATACTCGTCTTCTCCACTCAATCCACACAACAACCAGAGCTCCCGATACTCGTCTTCTCCACTCAATCCGCACAACAACCAGAGCTCCTGATACTCGTCTTCTCCTCTCAATCCGCACAACAACCAGAGCTCCGGATACTCGTCTTCTCCTCTCAATCCGCACAACAACCAGAGCTCCGGATACTCGTCTTCTCCACTCAATCCGCACAACAACCAGAGCTCCTGATACTCGTCTTCTCCTCTCAATCCGCACAACAACCAGAGCTCCCGATACTCGTCTTCTCCACAAATCCGCACAACAACCAGAGCTCCGGATACTCGTCTTCTCCACTCAATCCACACAACAACCAGAGCTCCCGATACTCGTCTTCTCCACTCAATCCGCACAACAACCAGAGCTCCTGATACTCGTCTTCTCCACTCAATCCACACAACAACCAGAGCTCCTGATACTGGTCTTCTCCTCTCAATCCGCACAACAACCAGAGCTCCCGATACTCGTCTTCTCCACAAATCCGCACAACAACCAGAGCTCCGGATACTCGTCTTCTCCACTCAATCCACACAACAACCAGAGCTCCCGATACTCGTCTTCTCCACTCAATCCCCGCAAAAACCAGAGCTCCCGATACTCGTCTTCTCCTCTCAATCCGCACAACAACCAGAGCTCCGGATACTCGTCTTCTCCACTCAATCCGCACAACAACCAGAGCTCCTGATACTGGTCTTCTCCACTCAATCCACACAACAACCAGAGCTCCTGATACTGGTCTTCTCCTCTCAATCCGCACAACAACCAGAGCTCCGGATACTCGTCTTCTCCACAAATCCGCACAACAACCAGAGCTCCGGATACTCGTCTTCTCCACTCAATCCACACAACAACCAGAGCTCCCGATACTCGTCTTCTCCACTCAATCCACACAACAGCCAGAACTCCCGATACTCATCTTCTCCACTCAATCCACACAACAACCAGAGCTCCTGATACTGGTCTTCTCCTCTCAATCCGCACAACAACCAGAGCTCCGGATACTCGTCTTCTCCACTCAATCCGCACAACAACCAGAGCTCCGGATACTCGTCTTCTCCACTCAATCCGCACAACAACCAGAGCTCCCGATACTCGTCTTCTCCACTCAATCCGCGCAACAACCAGAGCTCCTGATACTGGTCTTCTCCTCTCAATCCGCACAACAACCAGATCTCCGGATACTCGTCTGCTCCACTCAATCCGCACAACAACCAGAGCTCCTGATACTCGTCTTCTCCTCTCAATCCGCACAACAACCAGAGCTCCGGATACTCGTCTTCTCCACTCAATCCGCACAACAACCAGAGCTCCTGATACTGGTCTTCTCCTCTCAATCCGCACAACAACCAGAGCTCCTGATACTGGTCTTCTCCTCTCAATCCGCACAACAACCAGAGCTCCGGATACTCGTCTTCTCCACTCAATCCGCACAACAACCAGAGCTCCTGATACTCGTCTTCTCCTCTCAATCCGCACAACAACCAGAGCTCCGGATACTCGTCTTCTCCACTCAATCTGCACAACAACCAGAGCTCCTGATACTGGTCTTCTCCTCTCAATCCGCACAACAACCAGAGCTCCGGATACTCGTCTTCTCCACTCAATCCGCACAACAACCAGAGCTCCTGATACTGGTCTTCTCCTCTCAATCCGCACAACAACCAGAGCTCCTGATACTCGTCTTCTCCTCTCAATCTGCACAACAACCAGAGCTCCCGATACTCGTCTTCTCCACAAATCCGCACAACAACCAGAGCTCCGGATACTCGTCTTCTCCACTCAATCCACACAACAACCAGAGCTCCCGATACTCGTCTTCTCCACTCAATCCACACAACAGCCAGAGCTCCGGATACTCGTCTTCTCCACTCAATCCACACAACAACCAGAGCTCCTGATACTCGTCTTCTCCACTCAATCCGCACAACAACCAGAGCTCCCGATACTCGTCTTCTCCACTCAATCCGCACAACAACCAGAGCTCCCGATACTCATCTTCTCCTCTCAATCCGCACAACAACCAGAGCTCCCGATACTCGTCTTCTCCACCAATCCGCACAACAACCAGAGCTCCCGATACTCGTCTTCTCCACTCAATCCACACAACAGCCAGAGCTCCCGATACTCGTCTTCTCCACTCAATCCGCACAACAACCAGAGCTCCCGATGCTCATCTTCTCCACTCAATCCACACAACAGCCAGAGCTTCCGATACTCGTCTTCTCCACTCAATCTACACAACAACCAGAGCTCCCGATACTCGTCTTCTCTACTCAATCCACACAACAGCCAGAGCTCCCGATACTCGTCTTCTCCACTCAATCCACACAACAACCAGAGCTCCCGATACTCGTCTTCTCCACTCAATCCACACAACAGCCAGAGCTCCCGATGCTCGTCTTCTCCACTCAATCCACACAACAGCCAGAGCTCCCGATACTCGTCTTCTCCACAAATCCGCACAATTAAATAACCACTGAAATTAAGTGAATTTTGCACAAGATGGTTTTGTTATCTTATCTTTTATTGGGTTATTCAATTTTATTTTGTTATTTTAGGCTGGAGTTGTGTTTTAAACAAGTAAATCTAAACTCTTACTCAGTTTACTGAAGTGTATATGTGTATTATAATTGCCATTTTGTACCCATAAAGCACACTTTTGTTTCCCATAATTTGTGCCCATTTGAGTGCTGCTGATCTTCCCCCAGCCATTTTCATTCACTTCATGTCTACATGCACTTGAAGCGGCATTAGCTACACATTATTGTTCTGGACCAGCATGTGGCAATAAGTTACAGGGGGCCTATTCAGACCCATCAGTTTCTAGAGCAGTGCCTTTATCTTAAACTTAATAAGCAGCTCAACAGCCAACTGATTGGCACACTACAGGCTGGCAACTCTGCGGCTAATTGTGGCTTAGCGTTGTCAGCCAGCAACCTGATGAACCGTCAATGGCAGGATCGCCTGGTAAGAAACTTTGTAACAGGTTCACAAGAATTATTTGCTTAACCACTTACGAGAATCACTTCTCGTTCTGGGACGGCATCATATGATGGCACCCCAGAAACACCGCTTTAGCGTGCCCGGGGGTGCGTGCAGCGTGGTCCCGCCGTGTTCCTAGGACACCACAGGGCCCCAATCTCGGTAAAGAGCCAATGACGCGGTTCTTTACCCATGTGATGGGCTGTGTCTAATCACAGCCGGTCACATGTTCACAAGAAAGTGCCGTTTATTGGCTCTCCTCGGCTCACACTGATAGAATGTGTGGAGAGGAGAGCCAATCAGCGGCATCTCCTTGCAGGGGAGATCTGTACAGGTAATCATGGTATTGATTACAGTACAGCCCCACCAGTGCCCATTAGTGACACCAATCAGTGCCCATCAGTGAAACCAATCAGTGCCCATCAGTGACACTAATCAGTGCCCATTAGTGATGCCAGTCGGTGCTGCCTATCAGTGCCCATCAATGTTGTCTCATCAGTGCCCATCAGTGGCACCAATCAGTGCCCATTAGTGATGCCAGTCAGTGCTGCCTATCGGTGCCCATCAATGCCTGCTTATCAGTGCCCATCAGTGACACCAATCAGTGCCCATTAGTAATACAGTCAGTGCTGCCTATCAGTGCCCATCAATGCCTAATTATCAGCGCCCATCAGTGACACCAAACAGTGCCCATCAGTGACACTAACCAGTGCCCATTAATAATGCCAGTCAGTGCTGCCTATCAGTGCCCATCAATGCCTAATTATCAGTGCTACCCATCAGGGCTGCCTATCAATGCTGCCTTTCATTGCCCACCAGTGCAGCCTATCAGTGCCCATCAGTGCCACCTATTAGTGCTCATCAGTGCGGCATATCAGTGCCACCTATCAGTGCCCATCAGTGCAGCATATTAGTGCCTCCAAATCAGTGCCACCTAATCAGTGCCCTTCAGTGTCGCCTCATCAGTGCCCATAAGTGCCACCTCATCAGTGCCGCCCATCAGTGCTGCCCATCAGTGCCCATCAGTGCTGCCCATCAGTGCCCAAATGTGCCATCTCATCAGTGCCGCCCATCAGTGCCGCCTATCCTTGCTGCCTATCATTGCCCACCAGTGCTGCCTATCAGTGCCCATCAATGCCATCTATCAGTGCTCATCAGTGTGACATATTAGTGCCTCCTCATCAATGCCACCTAATCAGTGCCCTTTAGTGTTGCCTCATCAGTGCCCATCAGTGCCGCCTCATCAGCGCCCATCAGTGAAGGAGAAAAATTACTAAGGCCCCTTTCACACTGGGGCGGGAGGTGCGTCGGCGGTAAAGCGCCGCTATTTTTAGCGGCGCTTTACCGTCGGATTTGCGGCGGTATTCAGCCACTATCGGTGTGGGTTTTCCCCCGCTAACGGCCGAAGAAGGGTTAAAAACCACCGCAAAGCGCCTCTGCGGTATAGCCGCGGTGTCCCATTGATTTCAGTGTGCAGGAGCGGTATACACACCGCTCTTTCACCGCTCTAAAGATGCGGCTAGCAGGACTTTTTTTTTTACCGTTCGTGTGTATGGTTTCTCATCGGGAAAACTGCCTGGAATCTCGACGAGAAAAATAGAGAACCTGCTCTCTATTTTCTCGTCGGGATTCTCGGCAGAGTTTTCCTGCCGAGAAAACCGGTCGTCGGTATGCTTACCTGTCCGAGGTAAACCCGCGCATGCTCGAAAAGACTTTGACGCATGGGCGGTAGCATACAAGCTTAGTGTGGGGTGTAGCAAGATGGCGGCTGACGGCATCGAATGTGACGAGCGCCGGTAGTCGATGACATCACTGCGTTCTTGCCATTCAAAAGAACGGCGTTTTTTTTTTGAATGGCCGTCAGTACACAGGGCTTGGCAAGGGACAAGCTTGCCAGTAATCCTGTCGAGAAAACAGACGTGTTTTTTTTTCCGACGGGATTCCCGCCCGTGTGTGTACAGGGCTTGAGACGTGATGCCAAACACGGTGAAATGAAGATTTTCGGTTTATATAACTTTAAACCAAATTTATAAATATGTGAGGTTTTTTTTTTTTTCATTAAAGATCTTTGTGCTCAAGTGGTAATAAAACTGAAGCTGAGATTTAATAGTGAAGTTTTGCTTTTAATTCCAACTCATAACTGAATTAAATTTGACTCTTCGCATTACTGCAGATAACTCCATCTAAACCCCTTTATAATATCATGTAATTACCGCTCGTGCTCGGTATAAATACAATTAATACATCCTTAATGCTCTTCTTGTTGTGTTTATTTCAGTGCATTGCCTGTTTAGTTAATAAAAAGCAAACTTTGAAAATGTTAGAATTTATTTTATTTTAGTTAAGCATTATTACGATGGTGTAACAGCCAAAGAGTTGTCAAAATATTTTTCGCTTGTTGCTTAGCATTTGTGTTCTTTTTTTTTTTTTACAATAAAAATAATAAAACATAATTTACAATAAAACATCTTTACATATACCGTGTTTCCCTGAAAATAAGACCTACCCCGAAAATAGGTCCTAGCACTATTTTCCAGGAGAGCTGCAATATAAGCTATACCCCGAAAATAAGACCTACAGTAGGTGCCGCCGACATTGTATATTCATCGCGATCCTATCGCGGAGATTCTCGGCGGCAGGGGTGCCGACATCTCGGCGACAGGGTGGCGACACATGTCGCGCTCGCTGCAATAGCGAGGAGACGCGGCACTGTATTGAGCGGGGATCCGACGTGGATTCCCGCCAATACCAGGCACTGTGTTTGGTATGAATCCTGAGTGGGAACTCCACGCCAATTTTTAAAGAAAAAACGGCGTGGGTTCCCCCTCCAGGAGCATACCAGGCCCTTGGGTCTGGTCTGGATTTGAAGGGGAACCCTACGCCGAAAAAACGGCGTGGGGGTCCCCCTCAAAGTCCAAACCAGACCCTTATCCAAGCACGCAACCTGGCTGGCCGCAGGGGAAGAGGGGGGGACGAGAGAGCAGCCCCTCCTCCCTCCTGAACCGTACCAGGCCGCATGCCCTCAACATGGGGGGTTTGGTGCTCTGGGGCAGGGGGGCGACCTGCGGTCCCCCCACCCCAGATCACCCTGCCCCCATGTTGATGAGGACAGGACCTCTTCCCGACAACCCTGGCCGTTGGTTGTCGGGGTCTGCGGGCGGGGGGCTTATCGGAATCCGGCCCCCCCACCCTATGTGAATGAGTATTCACCTGGTGGAAAAAAATGGCAATAAAAACACAACACAGTTTTTTAAAGTATTTTATTGCACAGCTCCGGGGGTCTTCTTCCGTCTTCGGGGGTTCCCGGTGTCGTCGCCGCGATCTCCGGTTCTTTCTTCTGCCGGGCCTCCGCTATCTTCTTCCAGCTCTTTTGCTAGCGGGGCCCGGTCTTCTCCGTCGCCTTCTTCTTCTCCCGCTCTCCGGTTCTTCTCCCGCTCTCCGGTTCTTTCTTCCGCCGGGCCTCCGCTATCTTCTTGCAGCTCTTTTGCTAGCGGAGGCCCGGTCTTCCCCATCGTCTCGTCCGGCTCTCCTTTGTCCTTCTGCCGGCCCCTCCACTACCTTCTTGTAGCTCATTTGCTAGTGGAGGGGCCGGTCTTCCCGTCGTTGCCGTCGGCGTCTTCTTCCCTCTTCTCCTCCTCTCCTCCTCCTTCTCCTCCTTCGCTCTGAAAAATGTGAAAGTAATGCACGAAAAAAAAAAATTCCATATACCGTACATACCTATATATATATATATATATATATATATATATATATATATATATATATATATATATACCGTATATACTCGAGTATAAGCCGAGGACCTAATTTTACCCCAAAAAACGTATTGACTCGAGTATAAGCCGAGGGTGAGAATGCAGAGGGTCAACAATGCCCATTTGCAACCTCACTGTGCCCATTCTAACTGTGCCCGTCGTCACTGTGCCCATACTCACTGTGCCCATACTCACTGTGCCCATTGTCAATGTGCCCGTCATCACTGTACCTTGAAATTGAGAGGCTGCGGGTATCCATTCATTGTTTAAAACTCGCGGTCTCCTCCTGGTCCCTTCCGTGATAGGCGTTTCTCAGCTGACACAGTTCAGCCTATCACGGACGTTCTCGTAATCTCAGACTCATTTTCCCAGCAGACACTGTGTTCAGTGTTCTGCCAATCACGGACGTCCTCTTGTCCGAGGATGAAAAGACGTCCGTGATTGGCGGAACACTGAACACAGTGTCTGCTGGGATGGGCGAGGATGAGAGAACGTTCGTGATAGGCGATTCTCAGCAGACAGAGTTCCGCCTATCACGGAAGAGACAGGAGGAGGCCGCAAGTTTTAAATGATGGACGCCCGCAGCCTCTCAATATTTCCAGGTACACTGACTTGAGTATAAGCCGAGGGGGGGGGGGGGGGGGACTTTCAGCCCAAAAAAAAGGGTTGAAAATCTCGGCTTATACTCGAGTATATACGGTATATATATTACCAAAAGTATTGGGACGCCTGCTTTTACACACACATGTACTTTAATGGCATCCCAGTCTAATGCCGCGTACACACGACCGTTATTCATGTCATGGAAAAAAAACGACGTTTTTCTCGACGTGATTTTTCGTGTTTCCTCTCAAGCCTGCCTTGCATACACACGTTTATGAAAAAAAAAAACGCTCGAGCAAAGCGCGGTGGCGTACAACACGTACGACGGCACTATAAAGGGGAAGTTCCATTCGAAATGGCGCCACCCTTTGGGACGCTTTTGCTGATCCTCGTGCTAATAAAGTTTGGTGAGAGACGATTCGCGCTTTTCAGTCTTTGTGCTTTTTCAGTCCGTTACAGCGTGACCAATGTGCTATCTCCATTACGGACGCTAGTTTTACCAGAAGGAGTGCTCCCGTATCATAACTTGATTCTGAGCATGCGCGTTTTTATTTCTCCTCGTAAAAGCATACACACGCCCGTTTTTCATGACGTTAAAAAGAACGACGTCAAAAACGACGTTCTAAAAAAAAATTTGGCCATTTTTCTCGTCGAGAAAAATACTCTGGAGCATACACACCACTGTTTTTCACGACCATTTTTAAAAATTGCATTTTTCTCATCATGAAAAACGGTCATGTGTACGCGGCATTAGTCCATAGGGTTCAATATTGAGTTGTCCCACCTTTTGCAGATATAACAGCTTCAACTCTTTTGGGAAGGCTGTCCACAAGGTTTAGGAGTGTGTCTATGGGAATGTTTGACCATTCTTCCAGAAGCGCATTCGTGAGGTCAGGCACTGATGTTGGACGAGAAGGCCTGGCTCACAGTCTCCACTCTAATTCATCCCAAAGGTATTCTATCAGGTTGAGGTCAGGACTCTGTGCAGGCCAGTCAAGTTCCTCCACCCCAAACTCACTCATCCATGTCTTTATGGACCTTGCTTTGTGCACTGGGGCGCAGTCATGTTGGAACAGGAAGGGGCCGTCCCCAAACTGTTCCCACAAAGTTGGGAGCATGAAATTGTCCAAAATGTCTTGGTATGCTGACGCCTTAAAGCCCTGTACACACGATCGGATATCCTATGGATTTTCGTCCGATGGATTTGTCCATCAGAAATCCGATGAAACTGTTTTTCTTCAGTCTTGCCTACACACCATCAGTCAAAAAACCGACCGTTCCAAACGCGGTGACATAAAACACTCCGATGAGCCGAAAAAAATGAAGTTTAATGCTTCTGAGCATGCGTCGACTTGATTCTGAGCATGCGTGGGTTTTTTCTCTGATGGAGTTCCACACAGACGATCGGAATTTGCTATCGGCTTTTTAACCATCGGATAAATTTAAAACATGTTTATTTTTAAACACCGATGAAAAAAAGACCGATGGGGCCCACACACGATCGGTTTGTCCGATGAAAAAAGTCCATCGGACTGTTTTCATCGGTAAAACCTATCGTGTGTAGACAGCTTAAGAGTTCCCTTCACTGGAACTAAGGGGCCAAGCCCAAACCCTTAAAAACAACCCCCACACCATAATCCCCCCTCCACCAGATGATTTGGACCAGTGCACAAAGCAAGGTCCATAAAGACATGGATGAGCGAGTTTGGGGTGAAGGAACTTGACTGGCCTGCACAGAGTCCTGACCTCAACTCAATAGAACACCGTTGGGATGAATTAGAGCGGAGACTGCGAGCCAGGCCTTCTCGTCCAGCATCAGTGCCTGACCTCACAAATGCTCTTCTGGAAGAATGGTCAAACATTCCCATAGACACACTCCTAAACCTTGTGGACAGCCTTCCCAGAAGAGTTGAAGCTGTTATAGCTGGAAAGGGTGGGCCAACTCAATATTGAACCCTACGGACTAAGACTGGGATCCCATTAAAGTTCATGTGCGTGTAAAGGCAGGTGTCCCAATACTTTTGGTTTTATATATATATATATATATATATATATATATATATATATAGAGAGAGAGAGAGAGAGAGAGAGAGAGAGGGAGAGAGAGAGATAGAGAGAGAGGGAGAGAGAGAGAGGGGGAGAGAGAGAGAGAGGGGGAGAGAGAGAGAGGGGGAGAGAGAGAGAGAGAGATTTTTTTTGCTTGTGTGGTTGGTCAGTCTACCCTCATGGCATGTCGCAGATGCATTTTAATTAGATTAAATAGACATGAATTCATCCTTAATTACCCAGGATAGTTTCATACCATTACTCATTCTCTTCATATTGACCTTGTATGATAAGAAATAGCAAGAACCCCCTTTTTTTTTTTTTTTTACAGCTTTGAAAATGCATGCAAGTGAAATACAATTGGGAAAAAGGAAAACAAATCCAAGTAATACTTTATTAAATATCTAATAACAACATTTAAAAAAAAATACAATTAATTTTTTGTTTTGTTTTTATGCTCTCGTGACGCTATCAATAAAGTCTGTTTTTATTTAAAAAAAAAACAAACAAAAAAAAAACTTGGTAGTATTGTGTCATATACACAAAACTACAGTTTTTTTTTTTTTTTTTTAAATAAAAACAGTCTTTATTGATGGCGTCATGAGAGCATAAATTACTTTTCTATTATATCTGAAAGGAAAAAAAAAAAGGATTTGGTACCCAGCTGTAATGGTTAGAAGAATATTTAAATAGAGACCATCAAGCCCTAAAGGTCACCCGTGGATTTAATTCGGGGTCATTGACAAAAGAGGTGAAAATATGATCCTGTTATAAAAAAGGTCAGCAGAAGTGACCTTCTCTTGTTCATCCAATCGGCAGAAAGGGCTATATTCAAACCAACCAATCCTGAGCCTCCCCTGCCATGTTGGTCTGACACCTGCTAATCTCTCGGGATGGGTTCTATTCAGAGGAGATGGCAGATGGTTTTGACTATCTGACACGGCACACTCCAGATGAACAAGTTGTCCTCACAGCTGCACGTGGCCAAAACAATGTACATCTGACACCTGACCACCAACGTCCTTCTCATAATTAGGATGAAAGGAACTCAGGGATCGCCCATTCAGTGCTTCCTCATTCTCTGCAATATTTGCATGGAAGACTCTATAGATAATCAGGGGAGTTCATTGTGTATGAACTGTATGAGTCTCTGTAGAGTGGAAATTAGGAAAAGGAAAAAAGTAAGGATGGAAGGGAGGGAGAAAGGAAGGAAGGAAGAAATGAAGGAACGAAGGAAGGGAGGGAGGAAGGAAGCAAGGAAGGAAGAAAAGAAAGAAGAAAGGAAGGAACGAAGGGAGGGAGGAAGGAAAGAAGGAATGAAGGGAGGGAGGAAGGAAGGTAGGAAGGAAGGGAGGGAGGAAGGGAGGTAGGAAGAAAGGAAGGAAGAAAAGAAGGAACAAAGGGAGGGAGGAACTAAGGAAGAGAGGGAGGGAGAAAGGAAGGAAGGTTAGAAGGAAGGAAGAATGGAAGGAAGGGAGGGAGGGAGGAAGAATGGAAGGAAGGGAGGGAGGAAGGTAGGTAGGTAAGAAGGAAGGGAGGGCGGGAGGAAGGAAAGAAAGAAGGAAGGAAAGAAGGAAGGAAGAAAGAAAGTGAGGAAGGAAAGAAGGGAGGGTGGGAGGAAGGAAGGAAGGGAGGGAGGAAGGAAGGAAGGAACATAGGTACTAAGGAAGGAAGGAAGGATGGAAGGAAGAAAAAAGGAAGGGAGGAAGAAAGGAAGGAAGCGAGAAAGGAAAGAAGAGAGGGAGGAAGGAAGGAAGGAACAAAGGTACTAAGGAAGGAAGGAAAAAAGGGAGGGAGGAAGGAAAGAAGGAATGAAGGGAGGGAGGAAGGTAGGAAGGAAGGGAGGGAGGAAGGGAGGTAGGAAGAAAGGAAGGAAGAAAAGAAGGAACAAAGGGAGGGAGGAACTAAGGAAGAGAGGGAGGGAGAAAGGAAGGAAGGTTAGAAGGAAGGAAGAATGGAAGGAAGGGAGGGAGGGAGGAAGAATGGAAGGAAGGGAGGGAGGAAGGTAGGTAGGTAAGAAGGAAGGGAGGGCGGGAGGAAGGAAAGAAAGAAGGAAGGAAAGAAGGAAGGAAGAAAGAAAGTGAGGAGGGAAAGAAGGGAGGGTGGGAGGAAGGAAGGAAGGGAGGGAGGAAGGAAGGAATGAACAAAGGTACTAGGGAAGGAAGAAAAAAGGAAGGGAGGAAGAAAGGAAGGAAGCGAGAAAGGAAAGAAGAGAGGGAGGAAGGAAGGAAGGAACAAAGGTACTAAGGAAGGAAGGAAAAAAGGGAGGGAGGAGGGAAAGAAGGAATGAAGGGAGGGAGGAAGGAAGGTAGGAAGGAAGGGAGGGAGGAAGGGAGGTAGGAAGAAAGGAAGGAAGAAAAGAAGGAACAAAGGGAGGGAGGAACTAAGGAAGAGAGGGAGAGAGAAAGGAAGGAAGGTTAGAAGGAAGGAAGAATGGAAGGAAGGGAGGGAGTGAGGAAGAATGGAAGAAAGGGAGGAAGGAAGGTAGGTAGGTAGGAAGGAAGGGAGGGCGGGAGGAAGGAAAGAAAGAAGGAAGGAAAGAAGGAAGGAAGAAAGAAAGTGAGGAGGGAAAGAAGGGAGGGTGGGAGGAAGGAAGGAAGGGAGGGAGGAAGGAAGGAATGAACAAAGGTACTAGGGAAGGAAGGAAGGATGGAAGGAAGAAAAAAGGAAGGGAGGAAGAAAGGAAGGAAGCGAGAAAGGAAAGAAGAGAGGGAGGAAGGAAGGAAGGAACAAAGGTACTAAGGAAGGAAGGAAAAAAGGGAGGGAGGAGGGAAAGAAGGAATGAAGGGAGGGAGGAAGGAAGGTAGGAAGGAAGGGAGGGAGGAAGGGAGGTAGGAAGAAAGGAAGGAAGAAAAGAAGGAACAAAGGGAGGGAGGAACTAAGGAAGAGAGGGAGAGAGAAAGGAAGGAAGGTTAGAAGGAAGGAAGAATGGAAGGAAGGGAGGGAGTGAGGAAGAATGGAAGAAAGGGAGGAAGGAAGGTAGGTAGGTAGGAAGGAAGGGAGGGCGGGAGGAAGGAAAGAAAGAAGGAAGGAAAGAAGGAAGGAAGAAAGAAAGTGAGGAGGGAAAGAAGGGAGGGTGGGAGGAAGGAAGGAAGGGAGGGAGGAAGGAAGGAATGAACAAAGGTACTAGGGAAGGAAGGAAGGATGGAAGGAAGAAAAAAGGAAGGGAGGAAGAAAGGAAGGAAGCGAGAAAGGAAAGAAGAGAGGGAGGAAGGAAGGAAGGAACAAAGGTACTAAGGAAGGAAGTGTCAGATCTATTTGCTGCATGCATCATTCTGCCTTTTTATATTATTAAAGTGTTAAGCCTCATACACACAGCCGAGATTCTCGTCGAAAAAAAACATGTCGTTTTTTTCGACGAGATTCTTGGACAAGAAACTTGTCCCGGCCGAGTGTACACACGCTCGATTCAAAGAACCCGCGGCTCTTTGAATGGAGCGAACGCGGTGACGTCATCGAATACGACGAGCATGCGCTCGTCACATTCGATGCCGTCGCCGCCATCTTGGTATACCCTACCTATGCCTAGGAAGCTACCGCGCATGCGTCAAATTCATTTCGAACATGCGCAGGCTTCCCGGAGGACAGGTAAGTGTACACACACTCACTTTTCTCGTCGAGAAACAGGCTGACGAGAATCTCGACGAGAAAATAGAGAGCAGGTTCTCTATTTTCTCGTCGAGATTACTTGTCGGTTTTCTTGCAGGAATTGGGGGTGATCTGAGGGGTGAAGGTGCAGGAATTGGGGGTGATCTGAGGCGTGAAGGTGCAGGAATTGGGGTGATCTGAGGGGTGAAGGTGCAGGAATTGGGGTGATCTGAGGGGTGAAGGTGCAGGAATTGGGGGTGATCTGAGGGGTGAAGATGCAGGAATTGGGGTGATCTGAGGGGTGAAGGTGCAGGAATTAGGGGTGATCTGAGGGGTGAAGGTGCAGGAATTGGAGTGATCTGAGGGGTGAAGGTGCAGGAATTGGGTTGATCTGAGGGGTGAAGGTGCAGGAATTGGGGGTGATCTGAGGGGTGAAGGTGCAGGAATTGGGGTGATCTGAGGGTGAAGGTGAAGGAATTAGGGGTGATCTGAGGGGTGAAGGTGCAGGAATTGGGGGTGATCTGAGGGGTGAAGGTGCAGGAATTGGGGTGATCTGAGGGGTGAAGGTGCAGGAATTGGGGGTGATCTGAGGGGTGAAGGTGCAGGAATTGGGGTGACGTGAGGTGTGAAGGTGCAGTAATTGGGGTGATCTGAGGGGTGAACGTGCAGGAATTGGGGGTGATCTGAGGGGTGAAGGTGCAGGAATTGGGGGTGATCTGAGGGGTGAAGGTGCAGGAATTGGGGGTGATCTGAGGAGTGAAGGTGCGAGAACTGGGGTGATGTGAGGGGTGAAGGTGCAGTAATTGGGGTGATCTGAGAGGTGAACGTGCAGGAATTGGGCGTGATCTGAGGGGTGAAGGTGCAGGAATTGGGGGTGATCTGAGGTGTGAAGGTGCAGGAATTGGGGGTGATCTGAGGTGTGAAGGTGCAGGAATTGGGGGTGATCTGAGGGGTGAAGGTGCGAGAACTGGGGTGATCTGAGGGGTGAAGGTGCAAGAATTGGGGTGATCTGAGGGGTGAAGGTGCAGGAATTAGGGGTGATCTGAGGGGTGAAGGTGCAGGAATTGGGGGTGATCTAAGGGGTGAAGGTGCAGGAATTGGGGGTGATCTGAGGGGTGAAGGTGCAGGAATTGGGGTGATGTGAGGTGTGAAGGTGCAGGAATTGGGGTGATGTGAGGTGTGAAGGTGCAGTAATTGGGGTGATCTGAGGGGTGAAGGTGCAGGAATTGGGGGTGATCTAAGGGGTGAAGGTGCAGGAATTGGGGGTGATCTGAGGGGTGAAGGTGCAAGAATTGGGGTGATGTGAGGTGTGAAGGTGCAGGAATTGGGGTGATGTGAGGTGTGAAGGTGCAGTAATTGGGGTGATCTGAGGGGTGAACGCGCAAAAATTGGGGGTGTTCTGAGGGGTGAAGGTGCAGGAATTGGGGGTGATCTGCGGTGTGAAGGTGCGAGAACTGGGGTGATCTGAGGTCTTTGGTGTTAGAGTAAAGCTAAGAATTGGAGAAATCTGGTCTAACAATGCTGATATTTTTGCTTTCAATTATATTGAAATGAATGCACACAAGTGTGATGCAGAGTTCCAAAAGACAGTTCCAAAATGTAACATTTTGAAAAGGACTAGTTTACCAAAAATTCGTATTATTACAAGATTTTGGCTGGACGTACACTTTCAACAAACAGTTGCATCTCTCAGCCTTGTTGATTCGGTTCTTCAGATTGTTATACTGATATAACCTCGTTATATGGAAATTCTGGCTATGGTACAACTGTACATTGTGCACCTCTCTCTCTCTCTCTCTCTCTCTCTCTCTCTCTCTCTCTCTCGCCTTCCTCAAACGTTCATCAGATGTTAGCTGTCCTGCTTAGAAAGGAGTTTGAAAAGCCCCCGTTGAGTCCTATCTATTGAAATGACCTGATACCCCCCCATGTGTCAAACACACATTCATCTTCATCTTTGCATCCCCTGCAGCCAGTCAGCAAACAGAGCTGTATTCAAATTCACAAATCCCGGCTCTATCTCCGGGGTGACAGCCTCGTCTCTTGTACTAACAAATTAAAGCCTTTATATTGAAACACAAAGAGGAGTAAGGAATGTGGAGTAACTCTTAATAACTAGTCGCCGCCATTGTTCTGACTTCTCTGCGTTGAGGATCCATAAAAGATGATTGATTTTAGGTACTGCGCCTTGCACCACGTCGGACCGTTGGTCTTTCCAGTGACATTGGTTTACCAACAATAATAAATAGTGTTTCATTTTGTATTTCCATAAGGCTAGGCTCACTCAAGCACAGAGCGACCAATCGCCCATGGTTCTGCGTGTTCTTAGCACATTTCCATGTGTCATTTGTATGGTAGGGAAAGAAGTCTCCAACCCTTTTGTAAAGTCCAGGACCATGCGGTTGGGCATGCGCTAAAACACACATGTTTTCTGATGCATTGGGTTGGCGTTAAGGATGTAATGGCGCACCCCTGTGCATCTGCTAAACAGCATAGCATTTCTGTTCCTGTCGGAAAGTGCACAGTTTTGCTTACGTTACAGACACATGGTTGTGAACCATGTCTAAGGGCTTGTTTACACTTGTGGCTGTTATTGCCACCCCTCTAAAAAACAATCTGCAGTTAGTCACTTTTTAGAGGGATTTGACAATCAGTTTGTCACATCCTGGACACTTGTTTTAACCCATGAAAGCTTACAGAACGGGGGTGAGGTCAACGTGGCTTGGTCATTCAAGCAGCTGCAGCCTGTGGCCCCCGAAGGAATACTGGGTGAAGGTGGGAGCCTCTGCAGCAGTGAGCGCGTGTCACTGGAGTGACATCATCAGGACTCAGCTTACAGCACAGGGGTGACATCATTGCAGCTTCGCCATTCAAGCATTTGAAGCCTGTGAACCCGGAGGGAAGACTGGGTGAAAATGGAAGCCTCTGCAGCAGTGAGAGCGTGCCACTGGAGTGACATCATCAGGACTCAGCCATTCAAGCAGCTGCAGCCTGTGAACCCCGAAGAAAGACTGGGTGAAGGTGGAAGCCTCTGCAGCGTCAAGCTTGTGCCACTGAAGTGATGTCATCACGAATCAGCCATTCAAGCAGCTGCAGCCCATAAACCCAGAAAGAAGACTGGATGAAAATGGAAGCCTCTACACCAGTGACTACATGCCACTAAAGTGACGTCATCGCGGCTTGGCCATTCAAGCAGCTGAAGCCCGCAAACTCGGAAGGAAGACTGGGGGAAAATGCTAGCCTCTGCAGCAGTGAGAGCGTGCCACTGGAGTGACATCATCACAACTTGGCCATTCAAGCAGCTGCAGCCTGTGAACCCGGAAGGAAGACTGGGTGAATATGGAAACCTCTGCAGCGTCGAGCTCGTGCCACTGAAGTGATGTCATCACGAATCAGCCATTCAAGCAGCTGCAGCCCATAAACCCAGAAAGAAGACTGGGTATAAATGGAAGCCTCTGCAGCAGTGAGAGTGTGCCACTGGAGTTACGTCATCACGACTCGGCCATTCAAGCAGCTGCAGCCCGTGAACCCAGAAGGAAGACTGGATGAAAATGGAAGCCTCTACACCAGTGACTACATGCCACTAAAGTGACGTCATCGCGGCTTGGCCATTCAAGAAGCTGAAGCCCACAAAACTCGGAAGGAAGACTGGGTGAAAATGCTAGCCTCTGCAGCAGTGAGAGCGTGCCACTGGAGTGACATCATCACAACTTGGCCATTCAAGCAGCTGCAGCCTGTGAACCCGGAAGGAAGACTGGATGAAAATAGAAGCCTCTGCAGCAGTGAGAGCGTGCCACTGGAGTGACATCATCACTACTTGGCCATTCAAGCAGCTGCAGCCTGTGAACCCGGAAGGAAGACTGGGTGAAAATGGAAACCAGTGCAGGGGTGAGCTCGTGAAACTGGAGTGACGTCATCACTGCTCGGCCATTCAAGCAGCTGAAGCCCGCAAACTTGGAAGGAAGACTGGGTGAAAATGCTAGCCTCTGCAGCAGTGAGCGCGTACCACTAGAGTAACATCATCACGACTCAGCCATTCAAGCAGCTGCAGCCTGTGAACCCAGATGGAAGACTGGGTGAATATGGAAACCTCTGCAGCAGTGAGAGTGTGCCACTGGAGTGACATCATCCGGACTCGGCCATTCAAGCAGCTGAAGCCTGTGAACCCAGAAGGAAGACTGGGTATAAATGGAAACCTCTGCAGCAGTGAGAGTGTGCCACTGGAGTGACGTCATCACGACTCGGCCATTCAAGGAGCTGCAGCCCGTGAACCTAGAAGGAAGACTGGATCAAAATGGAAGCCTCTACACCAGTGACTACTTGCCACTAAAGTGACGTAATCGCGACTCGGCCATTCAAGCAGCTGCAGCCTGTGAACCCAGATGGAAGACTGGGTAAAAATGAAAACCAGTGCAGGGGTGAGCTCGTGCCACTGGATTGACGTCATCACGGCTCGGCCATTCAAACAGCTGCAGCCTGTGAACCCGGAAGGAAGACTGGGTGAAGATGGAGGCCTCTGCAGCAGTGACAACTTGCCGCTGGAGGGCTTTTTTTTAAGGTTAGTCTCATAATGTGATAGGAGAAACCCCTTTTTTAACGCTTTTCACCAAGATGTTTTAGTGAAACGCATTAAGAAAAGTGATCCTTGGGCAGGGACATCATGGAAGAGTTATATTACTGAAAGTTCAACAAAGAACATTTAGAATTATGCTAGCCAATCATTGAGATCACAAGTTCGAGAATGCCATGTACAGTAACACCTCCAATGTTTTGATCTCTTAAAGGGCCAGTGGGAGCCAACAGGAGGCGGCAAACTTTACTCTAGATACATTTTAAATCCATTTCGACACACAATAGCAATCATTGATCACTAGAAAACAATGATAAAATGAATGGCTCGCCCTTTGAACTGAGTCAGTGTTTCTTAGCGGTAAATATAGCATTGGCCATTGTATAAATGCCACCAATGATACAGGATTGGCCATTGAAGGATTGGAAACTCAGAAGTTGGAGGGACAGTGGTAAATGTGACGAATGAAAATGAATATAATTGAAGATCTTTCAGCAGGCTTTCAGTCGCAAAAACATGGCAAACTATGGGAGTCAATCAGTCCCTGCATTATAAATGTACCCCTTTGTTCATTTAGAGGTCGGCGCCTCGTCAGATTTATTTGGGTCTTCCTGTGAGTCTTCTCTTGCTGTTATCCAATGGTTATCTGATTGTAACAGTATCTGTGTCACTATTCAAAGAAATTCACTTCTTTTCACTAGCCCTGATAATGCGCTTTAACTCAATAGCTGCGGACGTAATGGAAGCCTTTATTTCGGTCTAATTAAAAAAAAGAAGGTACGAGAGAAAGTTTAAGGGTGGCTGAATATATTTCAGAGGAGCAGATTACATGGATAAGTGATTTCTTTGTCTCCCGCCCTCCTCTGCTCGCTTTCTTTCATTGAAGCTGCATTGATGAGCAGAATAGGGTCCATGCCCATTGTTGGCCAGGGTCTCCAAAGATAATGGTGCTTTGGTGTCCTGTATGGGAAGGGAGCTCCATATCACAAGCCATCAGATCCCTACTTAGTGTCTTATTGAATAATTTGCATTCATTGGCTTGTCTAAATTTTGGAAGTGGCTTGGCAGTTGCCTAAAGAACGTGCCTTTGATGGACGAGGAAAGATCTACGTCAAAAATAATTTTCTTCTTAAGGAGTCCTTAATGAAAAGACATTTGGTGAAAAACAAAGGTGAAATGTATACATTGTATAATAATAATATAATATAATATAATATACAGTATCTCACAAAAGTAAGTACACCCCTCACATTTTTGAAAATATTTTCTTCTATCTTTTCATGTGACAACACTGAAGAAATTACACTTTGCTACAATGTAAAGTAGTGAGTGTACAGCTTGTATAACGGTGTAAATTTGCTGTCCCCTCAAAATAACTCAACACACAGCCATTAATGTCTAAACCGCTGGCAACAAAAGTGAGTACACCCCTAAGTGAAAATGTACAATATTTTGTGGGGCCACCATTATTTTCCAGCACTGCCTTAAAGCCTCTTGGGCATGGAGTTCACCAGAGCTTCACAGGTTGCCACTGGAGTCCTCTTCCACTCAGGGGTGTCAGAACAGGACAGGTAAACCAAGCAGCTGCTTGGGGCCCGACTTGTCCTGGGGCCCCAGCAGAGGGCAGCAGAGGGCAGCACAGCAGAAAGTAGAGCCAGAGGACTCGAGGAGGCAGCACGGGTGGAGGAGGTAAGACATCCCCCCCCCCACATATCCACTTGCTCAAGAAGTTGATGTCCTGGTGTTGTCCCGCGGCATCACCCACTCCCCCCCCCTCAACAAGTTGATGTCCTGGTGTCCGGAGTGCCAATGTCCCGCGGCAGCAGTCCCACCCCCGCTTCTCAACTTTGAAATTGTTGCTTGGGGCTCAAATTCCTTCAAACGGCCCTGCTTCCACTCCTCCATGACGACATCAAGTGGCTGGTTGATGTTAGAGACCTTGTGCTCCTCCACCTTCTGTTTTAGGAGGCCCCACAGATGCTCAATAGGGTTTAGGTCTGGAGACATGCTTGGCCAGTCCATCACCATTACCCTTAGCATCTTTAGCAAGGCAGTGGTGGTCTTGGAGGTGTGTTTGGGGTCGTTATCACATTGGAATACTGCCTTGTGGCCCAGTCTCTGAAGGAAGGGGATCATGCTCTGCTTCAGTATGTCACAATACATGTTGGCATCAGTGGGGGTGCGTCCATAGAGGGCGCCGGAGCGCCGCCCC
This sequence comes from Rana muscosa, assembly GCA_029206835.1. Lineage (NCBI taxonomy): Eukaryota > Metazoa > Chordata > Amphibia > Anura > Ranidae > Rana > Rana muscosa. Next base: position 374,887,507 of record CM055125.1, read on the forward strand.
CTCTCGCTCCCGCACCGCCACTGAAAGACAATACATAGATTCATGCATTGCATGAATCTGTGTATTGTCACCGCTGCTGCGCTGCCCACTATACATATGGCCGGCCTCCTGGTGAGCGCCGGCCATATGAATTAGAGGGGCGGCCGACGGTGGGTGTGACTTGGAAGTGCCTATCAGAGCCAGCGGCTCTGATAGGCTTTCCGAATACAGCTCTTACGCTGTATTCGGCTTCCAAAAACTCCTCCCAGGTACGCACAGGGGTGTGTTCCTGGAAGAAGACTGTGTGGAGGTTTCAGCCAATCAGGTTCACCGGATCTGGTTACCGGTAACCTGATTGGCTGAAGCGACATCGAGGGCGGGAGAACACATCGAGGATGGCGCGGACCGAGGAAGGTAAGTGCAGGGCTGGGGGGGGGGAACAGGCTGCATTTGGGGGACAAACTAGCTGAATATGGGGCACAAACTGGCTGAATATGGGGGACAAACTGGCTGAATATGGGGGACAAACTGGCTGAATATTGGGGACAAACTGGCTGAATATGGGGCACAAACTGGCTGAATATGGGGGACAAGCTGGCTGAATATGGGGGACAAACTGGCTGAATATGGGGCACAAACTGTCTGAATATGGGGGACAAACTGGCTGAATATGGGGCACAAACTGGCTGAATATGGGGGATAAACTGCCTGAATATGGGGGGAACTGACTGAATATGGGGGACAAACTGGCTGAATATGGGGGGAACTGGCTGTATATGGGGGACACGCTGGCTGCATTTGGGGGGAACTGGCTGTATATGGGGGACACACTGGCTGCATTTGGGGGGAACTGGCTGTATATGGGGGACATGCTGGCTGCATTTGGGGGGAACTGGCTGTATATGGGGGACACGCTGGCTGCATTTGGGGGGAACTGGCTGTATATGGGGGACAAACTGGCTGCATTTGGGGGGAACTGGCTGTATATGGGGGACAAACTGGCTGCATTTGGGGGGAACTGGCTGTATATGGGGGACAAACTGGCTGCATTTGGGGGGAACTGGCTGTATATGGGGACAAACTGGCTGTATATGGGGGCACACTGGCTATATATATGGGGACACACTGGCTGTATATGGGGGCACACTGGCTATATATATGGGGACAAACTGGCTGTACATGGGGGCACACTGGCTATATATATATATGGGGGCACACTGGCTGTATATGGGGGCACAGATGGCTGTATATGGGGGCACAGATGGCTGTATATGGGGGCACACTGGCTGTATATATATGGGGGCACACTGGCTGTATTTGAGGGGGCAAACTGGTGGCGTTTGGGCACAGTGGCTGCGTTTAATGGGCACAGTGGCGGCAATTGATTTTTTTTTTTTTCAGTTTGTTTGCGCCCCCCCAAAAATTTTGAGCACCAGCCGCCACTGATTGGCATTCATGGTTCTCTCAATGATCTGTAGCTCCCCAGTGCTGGCAGCACTCATGCAGCCCCAGACCATGACACTCCCACCACCATGCTTGACTGTAGGCAAAACACACTTGTCTTTGTACTTCTCACCTGGTTGCCGCCTCACACGCTTGACACCATCTGAACCGAATACGTTTATCTTGGTCTCATCGGACCACAGGACATGGTTCCAGTAATCCATGTCCTTAGTCTGCTTGTCTTCAGAAAACTGTTAGCGGGATTTCTTGTGCATCATCTGTAGAAGAGGCTTCCTTCTGGGATGACAGCCATGCAGACCAATTTGATGCAGCGTGTGGCGTATGGTCTGAGCACTGACAGGCTGACCCCCCACCCCTTCAACCTCTGCAGAAATGCTGGCAGCACTCATACGTCTATTTCCCAAAGACATCCTCTGGATATGACACTGAACACATGCACTCAACTTCTTTGATTGACCATGGCGAGGCCTGTTCTGAGTGAAGCCTGTCCCGTTAAACCGCTGTATGGACTTGGCCACCGTGCTGCAGCTCAGTTTCAGGGTCTTGGCAATCTTCTTATAGCCTAGGCCATCTTTAGGTAGAGCAACAATTCTTTTTTTCAGATCCTGAGAGAGTTCTTTGCCATGAGGTGCCATGTTGAACTTCCAGTGACCAGTATGAGAGAGTGAGAGCGATAACACCAAATTTAACACACCTGCTCCCCATTCACACCTGAGACCTTTTTACACTAACGAGTCACATGACACTGGGGAGGGAAAAATGGCTAATTGGGCCCAATTTGGACATTTTCACTTAGGGGTGTACTCACTTTTGTTGTCAGCGGTTTAGACATTAATGGCTGTGTGTTGAGTTATTTTGAGGGGACAGCAAATTTACACTGTTATACAAGCTGTACACTCACTACTTTACATTGTAGCAAAGTGTCATTTCTTCAGTGTTGTCACATGAAAAGATAGAAGAAAATATTTACAAAAATATGAGGGGTGTACTCACTTTTGTGAGATACTGTAACTGAACAGAAATATTCATCTGTACATTGTACTTTTTTTATAAGGTAATACTGCTGTACAGAGTACTGGATATAACAAATACTACACTACATATATTTCTGGATATCAATTAAAGGGCAACTGAACTTTTCAGTTTAAATTCCTCTAAATGCATTACAGGTTCATCAAAACAAAAGACGTTCATTCTGAATACAGAGTCATTCTAAATTACGGCTCAATAGCACTGAAATTTGGTCTTGGATTTGGCCAATTACTGAACTTCAATCCAAATTTAACATCATTAATAATTAGCGATCAATAACACTAAAATAACAGTGAAATGTGGCTTCAGATTTGGCCAGTCAGTGAATTTCAGTCCTAATATGACGCCATTCTAAATTATGGATTGGATTTGGACAATCAGCAAGATTCAGTCTGAATTTAGTGTCATTCAAAATTAGAGCTCAATAGTAGTAAAATTTAGCTCCAGATTTGGCCAATTAGGGCCAAATTTAACGTCGGCCTGACCCCCAACATTCCCCACTGGTCGTCCCACCGAATCCGCCCACTGGCCATCCCACCGAGTCCTTCGGTGCACCCACGTGGGTGGGGAAACGTTGTGGAGACTGGAGGGATGGATGGTGCTGGGCGTGGGGAAGCGTTGTGGAGACTGGAGGGATGGATTGTGCAGGGCGTAGGTGGGGATGCGTTGTGGAGACTGGAGGGATGGATGGTGCTGGGCATGGGTGGGGATGCGCTGTGGAGACTGAAGGGATGGATGGTGCTGGGCATGGGTGGGGATGCGTTGTGGAGACTGGAGGGATGGATGGTGCTGGGCGTGGGTGGGGATGCGCTGTGGAGACTGAAGGGATGGATGGTGCTGGGCGTGGGTGGGGATGCGTTGTGGAGACTGGAGGGATGGATGGTGCTGGGCGTGGGGATGCGTTGTAGAGACTGGAGGGATGGATGGTGCTGGGCGTGGGTGGGGATGCGTTGTGGAGACTGGAGGGATGGATGGTGCTGGGCGTGAGTGGGGATGTGTTGTGGAGACTGGAGGGATGGATGATACTGGGCGTGGGTAGGGATGCATTGTCGAGACTGGAGGGATGGATGGTGCTGGGCATGGGTGGGGATGCGTTGTGGAGACTGGAGGGATGGATGGTGCTGGGCATGGGTGGGGATGTGTTGTGGAGACTGGAGGGACGGATGATACTGGGCGTGGGTAGGGATGCATTGTGGAGACTGGAGGGATGGATGGTGCTGGGCTTGGGTGGGGATGCGTTGTGGAGACTGGAGGGATGGATGGTGCTGGGCATGGGTGGGGATGTGTTGTGGAGACTGGAGGGATGGATGATACTGGGCGTGGGTAGGGATGCATTGTGGAGACTGGAGGGATGGATGGTGCTGGGCATGGGTGGGGATGCGTTGTGGAGACTGGAGGGATGGATGGTGCTGGGCATGGGTGGGGATGCGTTGTGGAGACTGGAGGGATGGAGTAGATGCTGGGGGGGATAAAGATGAGTTGCATTGTGAAAATGGATGAGGATGAATGTGGGTGGGGATGAGAGTTACATAGTGAAGAGGCGGGCAGCGGGCTCTCCAAAATGTAACTCATTTGCACCCAGAGTCATCCATTTTCATAATGCAACTCAATTATACCAGCTTGTCAACCTCCGGGTGTCCCATCCAAGAAGAAGGAGATAAATAAAGTCCAACTAAAACCTATAGGCAGCACAGGGGGCAGTCAGCAGCACACATTACATTTTTGCGACTTACCCTTCACCCTGCACTCTCGGATCTGTTATTGCTGTCTGTGTCCATGTGCACCATCGACGAGCTGGCCACTTCCCCTGTCCCTGTCCTGGCCAATCACAGTCCAAGCAAACCCTGCAGCAGCCATCATGCTCCGCCTCAGCAGGGAATGGATGAGGAGCGAGCGCTGGCCGTGATCACCTGCTGCTGGGGATGTTACCACTGCCAGCCTCAAAAATGCTTTCGGCTGGAGCTCGAGTAGCATGCTGGTCAAGTTGTATTACTGTGTCCACAATACTCAACACTTAACTACATCCACTCAATGGGGGGGAGGGGCTGCCGAAAATGCCGCTCTAATTCATCCCAAAGGTGTTCTATTGGGTTGAGGCCAAGACTCTGTGCAGGCCAGTCTAGTTGCTCCACCCCAAACTCGCTCATCCATGTCTTTATGGACCTTGCTTTGTGCACTGGTCCAAATCATTTGGTGGAGGGGGGATTATTGTGTGGGGTTGTTTTTCAGGGGTTGGGTTTGGCCCCTTAGTTCCAGTAAAGGGACCTCATAAGGCGTCAGCATACCAAGACATTTTGCAAAATGTGATGCTCCCAACAGTTTGGGGACGGCCCCTTCCTGTTCAAAAATTACTGCGTACCATTGCACAAAGCAAGGTCCATAAAGACATGGCTGAGCGAGTTTGGGGTGGAGGAACTTGATTGGCCTGCACAGAGTCCTGACCTCAACCCGATAGAACACCTTTGGGATGAATTAGAGCGGAGACAGCAAGCCAGGCCTTCAGTGTTGGACCTCACAAATGCGCTTCTGGAAGAATGGTCAAACATTCCCATAGACACACTCCTAAACCTTGTGGACGGCCTTCCCAAAAGAGTTGAAGCTGTTATAGCTGCAAAGGTTGGGCCAACTCAATATTGAACCTTACAGACTAAAGGCCCGTACACACGATCGGATTTTACGACAATAATTGTCTTATAGACGTGTTGTGTCGGATAATCCGACCGCGTGTATGCTCCATCGGACAATTGTGGGCGGAATTAACGACAAAAAATGTTGGCTGTTCATGCTCACCAACTATCTGACAATAAATGTGTTACGTCAGATTATCCGATCGCATAGGCGTGCGCACAGGGTGTGCCAGGTGTGCCTGGGCACACCCTAATCACCCCGTGCACCGCAGATTCCCTCTACTTCCCTGGCCCTCCCGCAACGCTTCTGGCCTCCTTCCTCTTCTCTCCCTCTGGCTGCTGCTGAGGGCACACACAGGGGGAAGATTTAGAATGAGTGGGGGAAGGGGACGGTAAATATGTAATTTACCAGCCTCTTCCCTTTTTGAATGAACACAGTAAGTGATCGGTACCATGTGTTTGAGCTTTGGAGTGCACACCCTAATGCAATAGGCTGCGCATACCTATGTCCGATCGTGTGCACACAAGACCGTCGGACTAAAATCCAAAGTACAAACACGCATGCTCCGAACCAATGCTAAACATCAGGCAACAATATCAGAAGTAGCCCAAAGGGTGGCAGTAAAGAGCTGAAAAACCACATGGTTTCGTGAATGTTGGCTGAAAATGTTCTGTCGTCTGTATGCAGAACAAGTTTACGGACAACGCTCTTCGGACAAAAATCCACGGAAAAGTCAGATGGAAGTCCGATCGTGTGCACAAGGCTTTAGATTGGGATGCTTGTAAAGGCAGGTGTCCCAATACCTTTGGTAATATATTGTAGCCTTGGATTAGGCCAACCAGTAAATTCAGCCCAAATTTATGGTCGTTAAAAATTTAGCACCAAAATTTGGCCTTAGATTTGTCCAATCAGCGAAATTCAGTCCAAATTTAACATAATTATAAATGAAGGAACAATAACACTAAAAGTTGGCTTGAGATTTGACAAGTGGATTTCAGCCCTAATATGACACCAACCCAAATTTATGGATCGGTAACACTAAAATATAGCCTTGGATTTTGACAGTCAGTAAAATTCAGTTTGAATTTAAAAGAGAAGTATGGGTTTCCTTTTTTTTTGCTTACATCTATTCTATGTGAGCTGCTGATATCTATAAACCCTCCCAGTCCTCTCAGAAGTGCCCCCATTCTGTTAAAATCGAGATAAATACCTGTGGGAGGTTCTACAGTCTTTCATACAGCATCATCCAGACAATGGTGTGAATATAGAGTCTGGATCCACCCCCTTTCCTGTCATTTTGCTTGATTGATGTCCGCTCTCCTCCCTCTGCTTGTTTCTGAGACTTCACAGAGCGTAGCTGCTCCCCCCTCCCCTCTCTCTCCTCCCTCCTCCCTCCACCCCCTCCCTATCTATCAGCACAGACACGTCTCTTAGGGGAGGGGGGACAGAGGCAGAGGGGTGTGTTGGTGTGTTGGTGGAGATGTTCACATCCCCTGAGAACTTTTCAAACTGAAAGTGGAATGTTTTTGCCAGCAGAAGGAAAGTTCATGTGCACATACTGTAAAAACTAAAAGAGGTAGGAAAAAAAGATTAGCTGATATGTGACTAATGTGAAATGTACTAGTTATTTAACCCATCCCATACTTCTCCTTTAACCACTTCAATACCAGGCTTTTTTTACCACATCAATACCGGGCCTATTCTGGCACTTCTCTCCTACATGTACAAATCATCATTCTTTTGCTAGAAAATTACTCAGAACCCCCAAACATTATATATGTTTTTTTAGCAGACACCCTAGGGAATAAAATGACGGTCATTGCAAGGTAGGGAAGTGGTTAACATCATTTAAAGTTTACAATCAATAGCGCTGAAATTTGGCCTTAAATTTGGCCAATCAAGGACATTTAATCTGAATACAACATCACCAAAAATGAATGATCTGTAACTGTGAAATTTGGCTTTGGATTAGGCCAATCAGTAAAATGCAGTCCGAATTTAACGTCAATAAAAATTTAGGGTCAATAGCACTGAAATTTGGCCATTAAGTTCTAATATAGTGTAGCGGGTATATACTTTACAAGTATATTTTAAACTGGCAGAGACACCAGTGATGTATAGTTCCCTGGAGTCCAGCAGGTGGCGCTGTCACTTTGGGCTGGGGTTGAACCATTGCTGAGTGCCGTACCCCTTTTTGGCCTCTCTCTCAGCGGTTGTATGGTGAAGCGGGGAGCCAGCCGTGCTGGCTGGGGGAGGGTATAAAGGGGGCCGTCCATCTTTGTCGGAGAGGAGTCCCAGGCACCTTCAGCCTGAGGACGGTGGTTCGTGTTCGGGGGGGGGGCCTAGGCCTAGAGACCACCCCGGGAGTTCGTGTTCCATCCCAGGCACCTTTAGCCTGGATGGAGGTACTCGGATGGAGGTCTGGAGCCCTGTGTCATCCGTTGGGTTCCTCGGGGGAAGGATTTCCTAGGGGACCCCGGGAGTGGGTACCCGAATCCAGAGGCGTAAGGGACCGGAGGAGTCACTCACCTGAAGACCTGGTGCAGCAAATTGCCGGTGAGCCTCTGGAGACCGCCGGTGAGCATCTGGAGACCGCCTGGAGGGATGTCTTCCCCGAACAAGGGACCGAAAGCCACTTTCGGGAAGGAAAGAGGAGAGTAAGTTGTGCCTGGGCCTACTCGCATCCACACCCCCTGTCTGTTCTGTTCGTTGAGGGAGTCCAACTGATTGTATTTTGCTATGAGCGAGAAGAATAAAGGAGTCTTGGACTTTTGATGGTGTGGGGCTCATTTTACTGTCAGACACTGTTCAAGAGAGGAGGTGGAGGTTCCAAGGGCAGGACACCGACCAGAGGGTAAAGAAACTTTGCTTTCACCTCACAGGCATCTGTGGTGAAGGCTTGGCGTAGTGACCCCGCACTCTCTCCTCCGGAGCAACCCCATGACACGCAAAAGAACGAAGCCAGGGAGTGTGAGAGTGGAGGCCGCTACACGTGGGGACTTTTATTGCACTGCGCCACGAGGCACACCCTCCCTGCTCAGTTCGTGGGCGTGACCCAGGGAAGGAGAAAGCCCACGAACTGGAGCGCAAGAGGGGAGGAGTCCAGCCGTGTGAAGGACAACACGTGGGGACTTTGGTGCCAAACTTGCAGTGCGCAATGGATCAGCAGCGAGTCGCCATGTTCGGAAATACATCGTGGATTCCACTTCACCCTTCTACCACGACCTTGACTACTGCTGATCCGGTGACCGATACGGGGATCCGGCTAAAGCCCCGGGGAAGATTCGCCCTGTACTCATGCATGGACATTGAGGCCCTGGGTGTGATTTGTCCCGGCTGCTCGGGACTGGTGTGTCAGCTGAAGCCATTCGGGCGATGCAAAGCCTGTGGGGAGTTCTTATTCGAGGTGGATGCGGTCATCGAGAAGTCCAAGAACCATTTACCCCGGTCGTACCACAGGCAGCACCACTCAAGTTGGAGGAATCACCGCTTTTGTAGCCACCCCCATGCGCACTGCAGCGACCGTGGAGGAGGCCGTAGTCACTCAAACACGGGAGAAATCTGAGAATGCTGACTCGGTCACCACTGCCTCACAGCATTCACCGCAGAAGAAGAAGACCGGCATGGTAGCCCCGTCCAGCAGTCGCGGTGGACCATCCTGCCCGCTTACGCCCGGCCCAGATGGAACCGGTGAGAGGAGTTCCGGACATCCCGTCTCAAGTAAAGGCCGAGGTAAGCCAGGCGGAGGGACTTGGTGTATGGACGGAGGTGTCGGGGAGTCACGGCCCTGTGTGTCCGTGGGAGGTGGCAGTTCAGTCTCCACTACAGGCTACCTGCCCGTGGAGGAGTGTGACACCTCCGACCTGGAGTCGCTCTCCGATCTGGGAGACGATGTCGCCATAGATGAGCTGTTTGCTCAAAAGGGCTGGGACAAAGTGCCTCTTGCCTCGTTCCGCAGAACCAGGGACCCACCCATGTCTACAGGGGATAGTACACCCCGGGTGGAGGCACCAGCGCCTGAGGAGGGATCCTGTCCCCAGCCTACTCTTGCATCCTCTGTGCCACGTGCACCTAATGCTGGGGATAAGAGACTGTCGCTGCGGGCACCTAGGCCCAGAGTGGAGGTGACCACAGCACCTCGCCATCCAGATGCTATAGTTTTGCCAGGTGAAGGAGACAAAGCCACCATGCCTCCACTGGCGAGACTGCAACGCCTATTCTGCCAAAAGGTTGCGGCTGAGCACGGATGGGAGTATCCATACTTGTCTAAGGAGTTGTTGTACGAAGTGGAAGTTTGCCGGGAGCGTTGGTACAATGACTTTGTGTGGACCCACCTTCAGGTCCTGCACGCCCGCAGGTACCTTACGTTTTCTCCCAAGGCGTCTAAGCGCTTCAATGACTGCAAGGCAGAATGGATGCTGGGGCGGCATATCCATGTGGACAAGGTGCTGATTCGACGCAAGGAAGGAGAAGACGTCGAATACCACTTGGAAACCATGGACCAGCATTTGAAACCACTTGTCCTGCCGCACCCTCGTTTCTATCTGTAGGAGAAAAGTAGACTCCGTTCTTGTTTTCTTTACACTGCTGAACTTTCCGGGGTTGTTGTTCTTATTACCCATGGGAACTTCAGTGACTGTGTCCAGCTAAGGGTGTTTATGCTCTTCAAAGGAATGGAAGGACTGTTTCTGTTTGTTCTTCATTCTTCAGGCAGTGATCATGGACTCTGTGGTAGATAGGGCCAAAGAAGAAGAGGTCTTCACAAGTGCAGTTACCGCGACGCTGTCACCAGGTGGCAGTGTCGTGCATCGGTATTCACTTTACACACACACACACTTTAAGAAGGAAAGGATTTCTCTGCGGAGAAGTTTTTTCGTTCTCACACGAACATCTGTGTCAGGGATTTGTGTGTTTAATTCTCTTTTCCCCTCTACAGGAGAGCATCCCATCAAGACCACTGAGAATGGGGTGGGTCTTAGCTAGGATGGGTGGGGAGAGATGTTATGTGAACTATGATTCTCAATGTTGATGTTATGTGTTGCTGTTTCCCTTCCTTCCCTTTTCATGTGAGGCTCAGGTACAACTGTTCTAGTAGTTAATTTCCAAAGTTTTCAATTTTTTCCAATTTATAGTTGGTTTCTGGATTGGGCTATCTCAGCCATGGAGGGCATAGTTTGTTCCAGACACTGGGGACCAGTGTCAAATGACCCGGGGGAGAGTGTAGCGGGTATATACTTTACAAGTATATTTTAAACTCGCAGAGACAGTGATGTATAGTTCCCTGGAGTCCAGCAGGTGGCGCTGTCACTTTGGGCTGGGGTTGAACCATTGCTGAGTGCCGTACCCCCTTTTGGCCTCTCTCAGCGGTTGTATGGTGAGGCGGGGAGCCCGCCGTGCTGGCTGGGGGAGGGTATAAAGGGGGCCGGCCATCTTTGTCGGAGAGGAGTCCCAGGCACCTATAGCCTGAGGACGGTGGTTCGTGTTCAAGGGGGGGGCCTAGGCCTAGAGGCCACCCCGGGAGTTTGTGTTCCATCCCAGGCACCTTTGGCCTAGGGTGAGGTACTCGGATGGAGGTCTGGAGCCCTGTGTCATCCGTTGGGTTCCTTGGGGAAGGATTTCCTAGGGGACCCCGGGAGTGGGTACCCGAATTCAGAGGCGTAAGGGACCGGAGGAGTCACTCACCTGAAGACCTGGTGCAGCAAATTGCCGGTGCCGGGTGAGCCTCCGGAGACCGCCTGGAGGGATGTCTTACCCGAACAAGGGACTGAAAGCCACTTTCGGGAAGGAAAGAGGAGAGTAAGTTGTGCCTGGGCCTACTCATGTCTGTTCTGTTCGTTGAGGGAGTCCAACTGATTGTATTTTGCTATGAGCGAGAAGAATAAAGGAGTGTTGGACTTTTGATGGTGTGGGGCTCATTTTACTGGCAGACACTGTTCAAGAGAGGAGGTGAAGGTTCCAAGGGCAGGACACCGACCCGAGGGTAAAGAAACTTTGCTTTCACCTCACAGGCATCTGTGGTGAAGGCTTGGCGTGGTGACCCCGCACTCTCATCTCCGGAGCAACCCCTAGACACGCAAAAGAACGAAGCCAGGAAGTGTGAGAGTTGAGGCCGCTACAATAGTGTCATCCAAAATTACAGATCAGTAATGCCGCATACACACGGTCGGAATTTCCGAGGAAAAAAGTCAGACGGAATTTTTTCATCGGATATTCCGACCGTGTGTATGGCCCATTGGACTTTTTTCGTCGGAAATTCCGACAGACTTAGAAAGAGAACATGTTCTCTTTTTTTACGACGGAAAAAAAATTCTATCGGAAATTCCGTACGTCTGTATGGAACTCCGTAGGAGAAAAAAACATGCATGCTCAGAATCAAGTCGACGCATGTTCGGAAGCATTAAACTTAATTTTTCTCGGCTCGTCGTAGTGTTGTACATCACCGCGTTCTTGACAGTCAGAAATTTGGTGTGACAGTGTGTATGCAAGACAGCTTGAACGGAATTCCGTCGGAAAAACCCGTCGGAGTTTATTCCGATGGAAAATCCGACCATGTGTACAAGGCATAACATTGAATTGGATCTCGGATTTGGCCAGTCAGTGGAATTCAGTGTGAATATAAGATTTTGAATCAATATAGCACCGAAAATTGTTATCGCATTTGGCCAAATGGAGAAATTTAGCCCAAATTTAACATCATCCAAAATTTAGGGTCAACTCAAGCAGTGACCAATCAGACACTAAACATCCCATAACAGTTCACATACCAGCCACAATGATTCAACAAAAGATTTTATTTAATCTACACAACATCATTAAAATACTTTTTTTTTAATTACATATTGCAAATCCCCCTTTCGCAAATGACGTTGGTTATTATCTTTATCATTAATTGCTTTGCTCCCTCTGAATCTTTGAAATATGTAAATTCATTTATTCCTCCTCACGTATGCTAATGTAATAATAAGAAATCTTAAGTGGGATTTATGTCGAAAAAAATTAAAATAAATAAATAAGCATGAGATAATATTTCAGAATAAATAAGCACCTATCCCTTTTTTTTTCCTTTGTCTTTATTACAGCTTGTGGTTATTACATTGCTTACTATATATCTTGTGAAACGATCATATATACATATTGAGATGAAAGTTAATGGCGTAGCCGCTTAACTAAATCTCAGCTTGATTAATTAAGATTGTGCATTGTGGGGAAATTACCAGTCTGTAATCATTGTGGAGTTGTTGTTTTCCTCTGTAATATGTCGCTTTATTGATGCAATGTGCCGGTTGGCAGCAGGTTTGTACCTAATCCCGGCATTGATCGAAAATTTAAAAGATACCGCATGTTCCTGCTCACCTCTAAAGGGAAAACGGTGGTGTTTTTTGAGTTTTACGAGTCTACGAAAGGTGATACTTCTTTTGGTGGGACTTAGGTGGTAGTGGTCCTCAAAGGTTTGAGGGATTACACTGAAAAAGTAGATTGGAGACCCATAAAGAGGCCTGAGGTATCCTTTATGAAAAAAGAGGGGAGACAGAGGAGAATTCTTATGGTGTAGTACATATACTATATTACCAAAAGTATTGGGACACCTGCCTTTACACGCACATGAACTTTAATGGTATCCCAGTCTTAGTCCGTAGGGTCAGTATTGAGTTGGCCCACCCTTTACAGCTATAACAGCTATAATTCTTCTGGGAAGGCTGTCCACAAGGTTTAGGAGTGTGTCTATGGGAATGTTTGACCATTTTTCCAGAAGCGCATTTTGTGAGTTCAGGCACTGATGTTGGACAATAAGGCCTGGCTCGCAGACTCCACTCTTATTCGTCCCAAAGGTGTTCTATCGGGTTATGGTCAAGACTCAGTCAAGTTCCTCCACCCCAAACTCGCTCATCCATGTCTTTATGGACCTTGCTTTGTACAATGGTACGCAGTCATGTTGGAACAGGAAGGGGCCATCCCCAAACTGTTCCCACAAAGTTGGGAGCATGAAATTGTCCCAAATGTCTTGACATCTTAAGAGTTCCCTTAACTGGAACTAAGGGGCCAAGCCCAACCCCTGAAAAAAAAAACCCACACCATAATCCCCCCTCCACCAAATGATTTGGACCAGTTTTGGTAATATAGAGTATCTAAAGCGGCCTTTCTCAACTTTTTCAACCCTTGAAATAGCTTTCCGATCTCAGGGAACCCCTGCTAAAAATTACGATATCTACAGCTATTGATACATTAGTGTAATGGTCAGTGGGAAGAATGCTCCTTACACTTGTGGTCATTGGGAAGAATTACCACCTTACAGAGAGCTTAAAAGATCAATGGTGTCAGTGGGAACTTGCCCATCACTCAAGGAACCCCCAGAAACCTCTGGAGGAACTGTAGGGTTTCATGGAACTCTGGTTGAGAAATCTTGATATAAAGTAAACTTATTACCTCAAATTATTTTTATACTTAAAGAGTAAAGCCTATTACACACTACTAGTTTTTTTTTTTCATTCAACCCAGCGAGCCTGAAAGCTCAGGAGGAGCCACTGTAATAACTATTCAATGTTAGTACAGTGATCTCCCCTGTTGTGCATTTGTGTTCTGACAGGGTGGACAGCCCTCCTGCCGGAACACTCCGGTCAGTGCTCTCAGCCATTGGTTTAGAGCGCTGATCGGGAGCCAATCAACAGACCTTTTTCGGTCATGCCCCTTCAACAGGAGCTGACAGAACGACTTGCTTCTGTTGGACCGTCTGTCGTAATGTTGGCCGGCTTCTATTGCCACATTCGGCCTGTGGGTACTAGGCATAAGAAAATAAAAAGGACCCTCATCCAATGAGGTTATAGTGATCTAGGTGGGAAGAAACATGCAACCTTCCATAAATGGAGATGGAGAATAGACCCCATCTTCAAGTGGGGTGAGATTGATTGCTCTCAATGTTGTGGGGGTCCCAATCATGGATCCTATTATTGGTTCTCAGGTGGATATTGTACTGGTAGGATGAGAAAACGTCAAAAACCCATTGGTAAACCGTATGGAAGATGCACCTGGTGTGGGGTATTTAGGGATGGGTTGGAGTAATCAAGTTTGATAAACATTCAAGTAACTTTATTTCTTTAGTTGTACACTGGTGAAGTCCATTATCTTAACATGGAGATGCAGCAAGGCGCACATGTGCGCCAAGACAATATCTAAAAAAAGGGGGTTCTATGTGACTATGGTGACGCTGTTGTCCTGGTTCTAGCCCATTTGTCGTCCTGTCTTCTGGATTCCTTGTGCTGATGTCTCCAACTTGCCTGGTTCCTGGTTGTTCTGATGGCACTGACCTGTGTTACTATTCTGCCACCACACTGGGTTCCCATACTGTTGCTCGTTGCTCATAGTAGAGACTTAATTTCTGCTTTGCATTGCTCTTCTGTCTTTACATCAGCAATTGATAGCAAGGCAAACCCCAGAGCTGAGAACATAATGCCATAAAACCCATACTGTGTTTTGGGGGGTTCTGGCGAAAACCACAGATGACCAAGACTTTGAAGGGTTAAGTTAGAGAAGGAGAATTAGTGTAGGGTTTGAGGTTATGAGGAGGAGGTAGTGTTGAGGTTAGAGGAAGGATTTGTGTTAAAGCTACATGGAGACTCAGGATTAAAGGGAGGTTTAGTCTAAAGCCTCGTACACACGGTCGGACTTCAAACAAACTTTTCCGTGGATTTTTGTCCGAAGGGATTTGGCCGGGAACATCCATAGCATACACACGGCAGGAGTGTGTTCTGCAAACTTTACCAAAACTTTCCCAACATCACGTGTTTTTTCTGCTCTTTTCTGCTCTTTACCGCCACCCTTTGGTCAACTTCTGCTATTGTTGGTTGATTTTAACATTGGTTCTGGGCATGCGTGTTTGTACTTCGGACAAAAGACCGATGGATTTCTGTACACACGGCAGGACTTTGCACCGTAGGACTTTTGTTGCCGAAAAGTTTGTCCGTTTGCAGAGCGAACTTTTGTCCGATGAAAACCGAAAAAGTTTGTCCGATCGAGCGTACACACGCCGTTCTTTTGAATGGCAAGAACGCGGTGATGTCATCGACTACGATGAGCCAGCGCTTGTCACATTCGATGCCGTCGCCGCCATCTTGCTACACCCCACACTAACCTTGTATGCTACCGCGCATGCGTCAAAGTCTTATCGAGCATGTGCGGGTTTACCTCTGACAGGTAAGCATACAGACAACCTGTTTTCTCGGCAGGAAATCACTCGAGAATCCTGACGGGAAAATAGAGAGCAGGTTCTCTATTTTTCTCGCCGGGATTCCCGGGCAGTTTTCCTGCCGAGAAACCATGCACACGACCGTTTTTCTCGGCAAAAAGCTCTCCCAGCAGTTTTCTTGCCGAGAAAACCGGTCGTGTGTACGAGGCTTTATGGCTACAGTGAGTGCTCCAGTTAGGATTACAGAGAATATTAGTGTTATTGTTATAGAATGGTTAATTGGTGGCTTCCAAGAAACAGCTACATTAGACAAGGTGATGGTGTTTTTTTACGCTATAGTCCTACAGTTTATTACTAAATTCTCCGAAAAAAAACAAGCATGGCTCCAACACAAAAGTGAACTGAATTAATTTCAGTCAATACCCATTCTGACCACAAACACTGAACACTATCTCTAATTATGCAGAAAACTGCACATGGGCTCTGACCCACAGACTATAGATCTAGGCAGACCACAGCATCACGTATCAGGAGATGTGATTAGGAAACTTCGCATGACATGTAGCAGTTTATTTCCTCCTTGTCTACTTCGTTCGGTGGTTATAAGCACTGTGGCGAGACTTTGATTTACACACTTTTCTGTTCTTTTGAAAACAACTCAACAGGGACGGCTGAACTTCAAAGTGTTTTTCCACTTTTTGGAGCCAAACATATTTAGAATCAAGACCGGAATATGAATTCATTTCAGAATAAATGGATGTCCCCTAGTGATGCTCTGCGTCAAATTTCCTGGAAACTGAATAGCGGCCTTTAAAAAAAAAAATGTGTTGCATAGTAGGAAAATGTTGGTCAGAAAACCTTTCTTTTTGATATTTATCCCTTGCTAAGTTTGATGAATCCAACCTGTAAAGACATTTCACCCGGCCTGACAAGCGCTGCACTGCAAGCAGAGAAAAGATTTAGGAGGATCATGTATGGGCTGATGTTCCAATGCAAGCTCCATCCGGGGGTGTGTAGGAGTGAAGTCTTATCAAAGGATAATTGAGCATTTGTGAGGGGCTGAAGTCCTCCTATTCAGTGACGGAACTACTAGGGTCACAAAGGTTCGCACTTGAGACAAGGCCCTGGCGTTCCACCACTGTGAGAGGGCCAAACGTCAGGAAAGGTGCCTGCTCTAGAACATGTAAAAGGGTCCCATTGCATAATAAAATGGCCCTGCATCAAAAGTAAAGGGACTGAGATCAGTGGGAAGGCCTCTGGGCTCAGAGGGAAGGGCTCCAGGATTGGAGGGAAGGGCCCCGGGCTCAGAGGGAAGGGCTCCAGGATTGGAGGGAAGGGTCCCGGGCTCAGAGGGAGGGGCTCCAGGATTGGAGGGAAGGGTCCCGGGCTCAGAGGGAAGGGCTCCAGGATTGGAGGCAAGGGTCCCAGGCTCAGAGGGAAAGGACTCCAGGATTGGTGGGAAGGGCCCCAGGCTCAGAGGGAAGGGCTCCAGGATTGGTGCGAATGGCACCAGGCTCAGAGGGAAGGCTCCAGGATTGGTGGGAAGGGCCCTGGGTTAAGAGGGAAGGGCTCCAGGATTGGAGGGAAGGGCCTCTCGCTCAGAGGAAAGGGCTCCAGGATTGGTGGGAAGGGCCCGGGCTCAGAGGGAAGAGCTCCAGGTTTGGAGGGAAGGGTCCCAGGCTCAGAGGGCAGGGCTCCAGGATTGGTGGGAAGGGCTCCATGATTGGTGGAAAGGGCCCTGGGCTCAGAAGGAGGGGCTTCAGGATTGGTGGGAAGGGCCCCTGGCTCAGAGGGAAGGGCTCCAGGATTGGAGGGAAGGGTCCCGGGCTCAGAGGGAAGGGCTCCAGGATTGGTGGGAAAGGCCCCAGGCTCAGAGGGAAGGGCTCCAGGATTGGTGCGAATGGCACCAGGCTCAGAGGGAAGGGCTCCAGGATTGGTGGGAAGGGCCCTGGGTTAAGAGGGAAGGACCAAGTCTGTCCCCGGTTTTGTCCCCAGATTAGATTTGAACAGGGGCTGGGGCAATTTCAAAGATAGTTAGTGCAGAATAAAAAAAAAAACAGAATTACACCCCCCCTGCTCCGCCACTCCTACTAGCTTGGGGGGGGTGTATTTTTTCCATTATCTATGCCCCTCACTGATGATCATGTGCTGGTCGGAGCGGAGGGAATATTTCTTCAGTTTCGGGTGAATGTTCATTCAGCTCCGCTCGCATGTTCTTCTGCCTTGGCTCAAGTTCCGGCCAGCCGCCTGCCTGCTTATCTCCTTGCCTTCCCGGGCGGGGGTATCTTCCTCCGCTCCCCTCCCAGTAGTAGCCGGAGCCTGGAGAGTAATACTTGACAGGCTGTGAGGCGGGCGGCGGCGGGGATGGGCAGAGAGTCGCTAATTGCCGCCATTACTAGTAAAAAAAAAATATGTCCCCAGATTTCATTTTAAAAATCTGGTCACCTTAGTATAGGATCATGAACAACACTGCATGTACATAATTGAGATGAGTTGGGGTGGTAAATCCCAACGTTTCTCGATCTAGGCTTCCTCGTGGTATCAAAAGGTGCAGATAAATAAGCCATAAAGGTATGAAATCCCCACCACCCCTTACACAGAGACGTGGGGAAAGCAAATCAAAGATAAGAGGCAAACCAGATGGGGGCATCCACTAAAGGACCCCACACCACCTACCGAGGTAATAGCAAAGAGAGTGCCAATAGCCTGCAGGCCTACTCAAAAATACACTTCCCATGCTAAGGTTCACCAACACTAGCACCAAGTGGATTAATTGTTAGCCTCTTAGTAAAAAGCATATAGAATTAAAGTACCATCATCCTGAAAAATCTATTTGAATAGAGATTGGGCTTAGGGGACCCCAAGAAACCCCAAAGACCAAGAGCAAAAAGCTGACAAAACGGGGGGCAATAGGACTGTAGCGGCACAGGGTGAGAAGGTAAACTCAAAAGGGCAATTTATAATAAAAGGTATAAATTTATTAACATAATATCAAAAAGATATAAAAAACATCAAGGACATTAACAATAAATCACAGTACAAACAACGCAACCAACCATACAGGTCGCCGATATTAGATTATCCTTTGGGAGAAGATCACGGTGGAGGTAAGGGTCACGTGGGGGAGGTCTCAACTAGTTCCACGACTGGGTCGCTTCGTCAGGAGAGTTCTAAAATGAATGAACATACTGTCGTTAGCTATGAAAAAAGTTGAACAAGATATGAAGATGCATAAAAATGTTTTTTTTTTTTAAAAAAGTCCCATTGCAGTCAATACCACCTCAAACTGACAAGAGCGATCCCGTACAACATCTCCCCACCCAGCCAAAAGATGTCTGCCAACTCAATTATTTAATTCCCTTAAACCAGCCATTTTGAACCAGAGTTCTTCCAGAGGTTGCTAGGGGTTCCTCGAGCTGTGGCTGATTGACCTACACTCTGATGGTGCCTACCCAATCCAAGCTTCAACATATCTTGGCAGAACCAGCGCCATAACATGATCTTTTTTAGCTGTCTGTAAGATGGGGTCATTCTTCCCCCCCTCAGCCACCATTGTAGATCCCTGCTAAAATAAGATCATTTTAGCAGGGGTTTCCCTAAAATCATAAAATTCAAGGGTTCTTCTGGGGAAAAACATTTAAAAATGTTGCCCTAAACCAGGAGTCTCCACACTTTCTAAACAAAGGACCAGTTTATTGTCCTTCAGACTTTTGGTGGGCTGAACTGTGGCCAGCCGGAGTATAAATTTTCCTGGTATCAGTGGGAGGAAACATTGCTACATTTGGTAATAGGCGGTTGGAATAGTACCCCATTGTTGGTATCATATGGAGGAATAGGTCCCCACTATTGGTGTCAGTGGGAGAAAAGATGCCCCATTGTTAGTGTCAGATGACAGAATAGTGTGTCATATCAGTGGGAGAAATACTGCCCCAAGGGCCAGATATAGGCAGGCAAAGGGCCGCAGTTTGGAGACCACTGCCCTAAACCATAAAATATTTAACCACTTGCCGCCTGGTCAATAGGAAATTGACGTCCGGGAAGTGGTTGTGTTATCCTGACTGGACGTCTATTGACGTCCTGCAGGATAACAGCCGCCGCGTGCCCGTGGGGGCGCGCATCGCGGAGATCGGTGGAGCGGTGTATCAGTCTAACCCGCCGCTACACTGATCTCGGTAAAGAGCCTCCGGCGGAGGCTTTTTACCACGTGATCAGCCGTGTCCAATCACGGCTGATCACGATGTAAACAGGAAGAGCCGTTGATCGGCTCTTCCTCACTCGCGTCTGATAGACGCGAGTAGAGGAGAGCCGATCGTCGACTCTCCTGACGGGGGGGTTCGCGCTGATTGTTTATCAGCGCAGCCCCCCCTCGGATGCCCACACTAGACCACCAGGATGCCGCCCAGGACCACCAGGGAAGCACCTAACATGTGGATGGCCAGGTAAGTCCCCCATGGCCATCCACATGTATAAAAATATGCCTAACTTATGCCAATCAGTGCCCACAAATGGGCACTGACTGGCACCATCTTGGCACAATTTTTTTTGAGATGCCCAGCAATGCCACCCACCAGTGTCATCAGTGGCACCCACCAGTGTCCATCAGTGCCACCTATCAGTGCCCATCTGTGCCTTTCCGTGCCCACCTATCAGTGCCCTTCCGTGCCAGCTATTAGTGCCACCCATAAGTACCCATCAGTGCCACCCATAAGTACCCATCAGTGCCGCATATGAGTGCCCATCAGTGCCACCTATGAGTGCCCATCAGTGCCGCCTATGAGTGCCCATCAGTGCCACCTATGAGTGCCCATCTGTGCCGCATACCAGTGCCACCTATCAGTGCCCATCAGTGCCGCCTATCAGTGCCCATCATTAGTGCCCATCAGTGCCACCTCATTGGTGCCACCTCATCTGTGCCCATCAGTGCTGCCTTATCAGTGCCCGTCAGTGCAGCCATATCAGTGCCTGTCATTGAAGAAGAAAACATACTTATTTACCCAAAAAAATTACAGAAACAAAGAAAAACTTAGTTTTTTTTCAAAATTTTCGCTCTTTTTTTATTTGTTGTGCAAAAAATAAAAATCACAGAGGCAGTCAAATACCACTAAAGAAAGCTCTATTTGTGGGAACAAAATGATAAAAAATTTGTTTGGGTACAGTGTAGCATGACCGCGCAATTGTCATTCAAATTAAGACTGAAAGCTGAAAATTGGCTTGGGCAGGAAGGTGTATAAGTGCCTGGTATTGAAGTGGTTAAAAACGGTTTCGCTACTGCAAAAGCATGTGACAAAATATAATAACCACTAAATCAAAAATAATATGCAAGATATTTGCATCCCGCAAAAATATCTCCTTGTCTGCGTACAATTATCGACAAGCAAGGGCAGATCCGTCTCTAATTAACACCATCCATTAAGAAGGAGCTAATGCAATTTCAAGGAAAATTATCAAATATAATACATAATCAAAAAGATTAGCCACATGACAACACCAAAAACACAAAATAAACCTTTTACCCACAATATCAATAAGTTGAATAAACTAAAAGAAAATGAGCACCAGCCCTAAAGATCCCAAGGTGGAGAGTGACATTGCCAAGGGGCCAGTCGCATCTCCCACCATGATCATACGGGATTTCCGCTGAGAGACCATGGAGATCCCCAGCCTCCTCCCTCTTGTTGAGTGAGCTTCAGCCGAAACCAAGACCAGAATGAAGGGGCCCCTTCCACCGCTAAAGGTCTATTGCCACCTCTGGGAGTTGGTGATAAGGCCTCGGGCTAGCTTTGTATCCAAGTTACTGAGAGTCGGACTTCTGTAGTACTCTGTCTGCACCCCTCCATTCTCTATATCAGGGGTCTCCAAACTGCAGCCCGAGGGCCAGATGTGGCACTTTGCTAGCTTTTATCCGGCCCTTGGGGCACTATTCCTCCCACTGATATGGGGCACTATTCCTCCCACTGACACCAACAATGGGGCACTATTTCCTCCACCGATACCAATGATGGGATACTATATGGCCTTCAATATCTCTGCCCACCTTTGCCCTCCCTTTAGACTGCGGTCGTAGTGCATCATTACCACCTCTGCCATTGGGTAACGAGAGTTATGTACTATGTTCCATTGTGTTTGCTTGTATTCTCTTAAAGCGGTTGTATACCCGCTGCTGCTTTTTTTTATATACCTGAAAGGCAAAAGGCATAATGAGCTAGTATGCACCGCATTCTAACTAATTATGAAATATTAACCTTAGAACAAGGCGTCGGTAACTTACCTGGTCCACGCCGAGGGAGATGGCATCTTGCCTCGTCGTGTCTTCCGGGTATCGCCGCTCCAGCGCTGTGAGTGACTGGAGCGGTGATGTCGTCACTCCCGCGCGCCGGTAAGGTCCGGCGGCTGCCGGGCTTTAGCCGAGAATCCCTGCTGCGCATGCGCCACTGCAGTCAGCGGCTCATTGCGAGGGGAATATCTCCTAAACTGTACAGGTTTAGGAGATATTCTTTTTACCTACAGGTAAGCCTTATTATAGGCTTACCTGTAGGTAAAAGTTAAAAAACAGGGTATACAACCGCTTTAACCTGGTGTGTCAAGTTAAGTCAAGTCAAGCTTTATTGTCATTCTACTACACGTGAGGACATACGGTAGAACGAAATGTTGTATCTCACAGGGCCACAGCGCTACAGAGGGCATGAGAAGGTCAAGACTAAGAACAGAGAGCCCATATTAACCAGCAGGTCCTTCGGGGGCAGTGCTGCAGATAAAAGGGGGACGCTCTCCTAAGGTTTTATGTATGTCAAATGTTTTGCGCCCGCGACATAACATTGCAATACTTAAACAGCAGAATGCAGAGCTGTAGACTGAAGAGCAAGCCGTTGTTTTATTTTGTTGACATGTCATACCTCCCTGCACCAGTTCAACTTCATTTCAGTCAGGAAATATTAAAATTGCCTCGGTTCCCCTGAAGCTACACGGAAAATGGATGTTCCTGTACATTATCAGGGTTATAAAGTGCAATGTGTCCTCGGGGCGGCCGAGGTCTTATTTTACTGGTAATTATATGTTGACCGGCAATTTGACATTGTCTCTCATTGTCTCAGCATCTGCAGAGTTTCTGAAGGGCTCACAAACTATTTAAAAATAGATATCCATCGCTGCTGGGCGCCGAGAAGGGGCGATACAATCTCACTGCAGGACAGGAGAGCGTGCAAAGAGAAACTAGAACTTGTTTTCAGCCGCCTCGCATTCTGTTGTTACCGTATATACTCGAGTATAAGCCGAATTTTTTAGCACGTTTTTGTGCTGAAAATGCCCCCCCCCCTCGGCTTATACTCGAGTCTGTGTCCATCTTCAACTTTGTGCGCCTGATCCCGGCCAGCTGTAGGGCCTCTGGACCCCAATCCTGGCACACATGTAGCCCCACTCTTCCTCTACAAGTGTGCAAAGTTTGTTGTCCGGGGGGCCTACGGCCGGGGAGCAACGATTTTTCAAAGCCAGGTACCCCTTCCTCAGACTCCAATGTTAAACGGTAATTTCTCCGGTGAATTTGGGGACCCAGTACCGGCCGGCCCAAGTGTGTAAAGTTTGTTGTCCGGGGGACCTACGGCCGGGGAGCACCGATTTTTCAAAGCTGAGCACCCCTTCCATAGACTGCCATGTTAAACGTCAGTCTAGTCACACAGCGCCGGAGATCAGGTAGGGAGATTGTGCACAGTGAGGCATGGACACAGTGAGGCATGAGCACAGTGACAATGAGGCATGGGCACAGTGAGGCATGGGCACAGTGAGGCATGGGCACAGTGAGGCATGGACACAGTGAGGCATGGCCACAGTAAGGCACAGTGAGGCATGGACACAGTGAGGCATGGGCACAGTGAGGCATGGACACAGTGAGGCATGGCCACAGTAAGGCACAGTGAGGCATGGACACAGTGAGGTATGGGCACAGTGAGGCATGGGCACAGTGAGGCAAGGACACAGTAAGGCACAGTGAGGCATGGACACAGTGAGGCAAGGACACAGTAAGGCACAGTGAGGCATGGACACAGTGAGGCACAGTGAGGAATGCACATGGACACAGTGAGGCAAAGTGAGGCACAGTGAGGCATGCAGATGGACACCCTAGGCTTATACTCGAGTCAATACGTTTTCCCATTTTTTTGTGGTAAAATTAGGTGCCTCGGCTTATATTCGGGTCGGCTTATACTCAAGTATATACGGTACTTTAAAGTTTTAATTCAAAATACTTGTTGACGTGACTCATAGTAGAAGAGAGTCTAGAGCCTTTCCCAACCTCAGAGGAACCATTAAAATAATTTTTTTAGGTCTCTTGTAGTCCCATGCCTACAAATTATTGTACAGTATCTACAAATCTACAGTACATTAGTAGGATCCGCAAGTTGTGGCCATTATAATTATAAAAACAAAAATAATTTTGGATACCTTGATTATTTGGTACTCAAGTTGGATAATTTTTTATACTTTGCTGCTCCACACAGTAACATTATTTTCATCAATAATCATGAAATAAAACAACAATAATGATTTAAAAGAACACAGTAAAATGTATAATGTTACATAGTTACACACAGTAGTAGGCGAGGAGAACTGTCCCCTTACATTTGTGGTCAGTAGAGAAATGTTCCCTTACATTAGTGGTCAGTGTAGTTCTTCCTTGCATTGGGGGCCACAATAGTTGCCCCCTTAATTTGTGGTCAGTGAAGAAGGCCCTCTTTATATCATGCCAGGTTACCTTACATTAGTGATCAGTGGAGACATGTCCCCTTACATTTGTGGTCGGTGTAGTTCACACTTACGTTTGTGGTCAGTGGAGAACTGCTCCCTTCTATTGGTGGTCAGTGGTGAAATGCCCCCTTATGTTGGTGATCAGTGAAGAAATGTCCCCTTACATTGGAGGTCATTGGAGAACTGTCCCCTTACATTAGTGGTCAGTGTACTTCTTCCTTGCATTGGTGGCCAAAGTAGTTGCCCCCTGCATTTATGGTCAGTGGAGGCCTCTTTGGATCGGTGGTCAGTTACATGCCGTTACCAGTTACTGTAGTTATTTGACCTTATCTTCACTGGCCCAGTGCTGGTAAATGATGTCACCCCAGGAACTCTGTAGGTAACACCAAGCAGGATATCAATTAGACTTGTGCACAACGGAAAAATTCGTTCCGTTTCGGTTCGTTTCTTTCCGGTCCTGTTGATTCGTAATCATTCGTAATTTTGCTAGACGGGATTTTTCGTGTTCGGACTCATTCGTATTTTTGCAAGCGACATTTTTCGTTGAATTTTTTGTTGCTTTATAATTCGTACTTTCGGTAGAGTACGTTGTTTTTCGTTGATTCTGGACACAACTCCTACTTTCGTAACTTTTTTTGGGTTCGTACTTTCGGTAGAGTACGTTGTTTTTCGTTGATTCTGGACACAACTCCTACTTTCGTAACTTTTTTTGGGTTCGTTGATTCGTAATTTTCCGTGTCTCTCTCACAACGACGCTGCCTATTATGCATAATGTGCTTTGAATGGATTTGTACTTTTCTAAATACATTGCGGTTATTTGTAACGATTCGAAATCTCGTATTTTACTTTCGTTTTTTACATGCGGCTATAGCCTCTGCCCCTGTACACCATTTTGAGAGGGTTCAGCACGGTGAGGGAGAAGCAGAGAGCAGAGCAGAGTGTTATTGTGCTTCGAATGGATTCGAAATCTCGTATTTTACTTTCGTTTTTTACATGCGGCTATAACCTCCGCCCCTGTACACCATTTTGAGAGGGAGTTCAGCACGGTGTGGGAGAAGCAGAGAGCAGAGCAGAGTGAGTGTTATTGTGCTTCGTATGGATTCGTACATTCGTAACTTTTTCATAACGAATTATGCCGAAGACATTCGGGCATTCGCTATTTGCGGTATAATTTATTTCGGATTCGGTCTTATTCGTAATTGCTTTGTTCGGAAATTCGAATGCTTCCGAATGTCCGAAAGTTGCTAAATTCGGACGAATTTCAATTCGTTACGAAACGAATTGCACAAGCCTAATATCAATCCACCACAGCTCAAGTAATCCTTAGCATCCTCTGGATGAACTTTTACGTACCCCAGAACCCTAGTTGAGAATAGACATGTGCACACTGAAATATTTCGTTTCGGAATTTCGTTTTCGTGCAAAAAATAAATTTATTTAGTTACTCCCGAAATTCGTTTTTATTTATTTCGTTTTTCGTTAAAAATTGCATTCGTCCGAAAATCTGAATTAATTAAGGTCGAATCTGTCATTGAAGGCTTATGGTGTCTGTCGAATGTTCCGCCCACAAGCAGTGATCTTTTCTCTCTATGTCGAATCTTTTCTCTCTATAATGTCGAATCTTTTCTCTCCTATGTCGAATCTTTTCTCTCTATAATGTCGAATCTTTTCTCTCCTATGTCGAATCTTTTCTCTCTATAATGTCAAATCTTTTCTCTCTATAATGTCAAATCTTTTCTCTCCTATGTCGAATCTTTTCTCTCCTATGTCAAATCTTTCCTCTCCTATGTCGAATCTTTCCTCTCCTATGTCGAATCTTTCCTCTCCTATGTCGAATCTTTCCTCTCCTATGTCGAATCTTTCCTCTCCTATGTCGAATCTTTTCTCTCCTATGTCGAATCTTTCCTCTCCTATGTCGAATCTTTCCTCTCCTATGTCGAATCTTTCTCTCCTATGTCGAATCTTTTCTCTCTATAATGTCGAATCTTTTCTCTCCTATGTAGAATAATCTTGGACTAATAGAGTTAAGGTTAGGCACATTCGACCACAGATTCGATAGACACAGATTGTTATTGTCAGCGTCACGTCGAATCTCCTATCTATATCGAACTGTTGTAGCAACGAAAACGAAAATAAAGCATTTGTTTATGTCGGATCTTTCGGTTTTCGGATTCTGTGCTTTCGTTTTCGTTTGTTAAAACGATAACGAAAATAGCTGAAATTCGGACGAAAATGCATTCGGACGAAAACGAATGCACATGTCTAGTTGAGAAGGGCAGTTGTAGCGGAACCCCCTTAGGGGCTGCTAAGTAAAGTTACACACCTGTCACCCTGCCCAGCCCGGCATTCACTTCCCAGACTATCCAAGACAATAAACAGTCCGTTGCTTTGTTTTTTGTTATTTTATTGAGGGAATTTAACTTGGATGGGGTATGGGAAATATGGGATGCCCAGTAGAATAACAGCAAAATTGCTAGGAATGACTACTGTATATCCACTCTTTGTACACTCCTTCAGACTCCTGCACAACTCTTGCTTGCAGACTGATGCTCTCTCTCTCTCTCTCCATAGGAGCAGCTAGCACATGGTTGGGCCTGATACTGGCTCAGCCAGGCCCTGGGAATTGCCCTTTGCAGGCAGGGACCACGGGCCCCTATAGTGTAGCAGAAATGAAAAGTCCTTAGTTCTAGCTGTCCTACTGGTGGCCTACTGCTCCCAGTCAGTCC
The DNA here is from genome assembly GCA_029206835.1 of Rana muscosa. NCBI lineage: Eukaryota > Metazoa > Chordata > Amphibia > Anura > Ranidae > Rana > Rana muscosa. Next base: position 374,914,252 of record CM055125.1, read on the forward strand.
TCTTCAGGCCCTGCCATCCCTCCTGGCTGTAGCTGCCCAACTTTGCTGCCCTTGACATTGCAATCCTCTCTACTGGCTCCAAATCCAGCTCTGACTGTTTCCTCTCAGTCCTCTCTGGCATGCCTCTACAGTCCTCCCAACTGCACATGTCCCTCACCAGCCCTCCTGGTTGCGACCGGTGGTTCCCTCCTGAAGACTTGTCTGGCAGTACTAGCTCCTGCTGTCCTCTTTGACTCCTCCTGTGCCTCCTGCCCAGATCCTTCATGCTTTCTTGAAGGGCTCCATCCTGCACCCAAGTCCCAGGCCCAAGGTCACCCCCCCCCAGACTGGGGAGCTCCCTCAAAGGCCCAGACAGCCTAGTAGTTTATCTCCAGTTCTTCCACCCGACAACTCCTCCCCAGCTGGTCTGACCCTGGGTATTTCAGGGAGGCCTGCCCCCTGCCAATTCTAGTTGGGGATTGGTCAGGGCTCCCTGAGACACCCCAGACAGCTCCACCTCTCTTTCCCTCCTCTTCTTCTAGAATCCTTCACAAGGAAGAGGCAGGTGACAGTGGAGTAATGCTGCCTGTGAGTCACTCCTAGCCCACACAGATTAAAACAAACAGGCCTAGCTTTATTTATTTGAATAAAGGTTTCAACAGAGGAGATGAAGGGATGTGGAGGACTCAGGTACCTTAGTTGCGAATCATAACAGTTTCTCCTAGGTCCAGAGGAACAACTGTCTTCACACTGGACTCAGCAAACACCGGTTAGGGCCAATCTCACTGGCCTAGCAACCGATGTATAGCTTGATCACGTTTAGTCTCTGTCACAGATTTGGTGCAAATAGAACAGTCTCTGCCACAGACTTGTGGTAGAAATAGAACAGTCTCTGCCACAGACTTGTGTAACCTTTACTTGGGTTACCTTCTGAACGAAGAATACAGATCTCAGTGTTAGAATAATTCAGCCGTTCCGGCAGCACTGTGAGGTAGATCACGATCCAGATGCATCCTCCAATTGAGTCCTCAATTGCTTGGTCCCTTCCAGCAGGTAAGGCGAAACAGGATCATCCCTGGATCAGTAGGCCCCAGCAACTCCTGGGCCTACTTGTCAGTAACGGAGCCTCAGGCCAACGTGGCCCCGAGGCGGAAACTGCCAACACTTCCCTGAGACCATGAGGGCCCTCAGGTGGGGACCGAAGACACGACCCCAGAATCTCTTCCTGCCCTAATGATGTCTGTCACTTAAATACCCCAGCATGCACAGCGGGTTCATCACGCCCCCTGGGCTGCTTGCTAGGAAAGAGGTACCCAATACATCCAGCCTGTAGCCTTTCCAGTCCTGACCAGCGGTGGAAGCGACACTTTTATTTAATTTAACATATAGCGGACCCTCATTGGGAGCAGGGCGCTACATATGAAAATGGACCTAGCTCTTTGCTACTCTATCCAAGGCATGAAAAAAAGTTTTGGGTTTTGAAAACCTCATTTAAGCTTTACAATGTAATTTCATTCGGCCTTTGATGGAGACCACAATAGTCTCTTTCAACACACATTACACAGGAATGATCCACGGTTGCTGTGAGGCTACAGGAGATCAGCACTGCTGAGATACAGCAAAGAATAAAAAAATAAGGGAAAATAAGCATCTCACCACCTCACTGTTCCGTATGCTCGTCTCAGGGGTTCTCCTTGAAGAGTTGTCTAGAAGAAGTTTGCACCAACACAAAAGTCTCTTTCAAGGATTTATTTGAATAAAAGTTTCAACAGAGGAGATGAAGGGATGGGGAGGACTCAGGTACCTTAGTTGCGAATCATAAGAGTTTCTCCTAGGTCCAGAGGAACAACTGTCTCCACACTGGACTCCGGATAGGCCCAATCTCACTGGCCTAACAACCGATGTGCAGCTCAATCACTTATAGTCTCTGCCACAGACGTGGTGCAAATAGAACAGTCTCTGCCACCGACTTGTGGTGTAAATAGAACAGTCTCTGCCACAGACTTGTGGTGTAAATAGAACAGTCTCTGCCACAGACTTGTGGTGTAAATAGAACAGTCTCTGCCACAGACTTGTGGTGTAAATAGAACAGTCTCTGCCACCGACTTGTGGTGTAAATAGAACAGTCTCTGCCACCGACTTGTGGTGTAAATAGAACAGTCTCTGCCACAGACGTGGTGCAAATAGAACAGTCTCTGCCACCGACTTGTGGTGTAAATAGAACAGTCTCTGCCACCGACTTGTGGTGTAAATAGAACAGTCTCTGCCACCGACTTGTGGTGTAAATAGAACAGTCTCTGCCACCGACTTGTGGTGTAAATAGAACAGTCTCTGCCACAGACGTGGTGAAAATAGAACAGTCTCTGCCACAGACTTGTGGTGTAAATAGAACAGTCTCTGCCACAGACTTGTGGTGTAAATAGAACAGTCTCTGCCACAGACTTGTGGTGTAAATAGAACAGTCTCTGCCACCGACTTGTGGTGTAAATAGAACAGTCTCTGCCACAGACTTGTGGTGTAAATAGAACAGTCTCTGCCACAGACTTGTGGTGTAAATAGAACAGTCTCTGCCACCGACTTGTGGTGTAAATAGAACAGTCTCTGCCACAGACTTGTGGTGTAAATAGAACAGTCTCTGCCACAGACTTGTGGTGTAAATAGAACAGTCTCTGCCACAGACTTGTGGTGTAAATAGAACAGTCTCTGCCACAGACTTGTGGTGTAAATAGAACAGTCTCTGCCACAGACTTGTGGTGTAAATAGAACAGTCTCTGCCACAGACTTGTGTAACCTTTACTTGGGTTACCTTCTGAACGAAGAACACAGCTCTCAGTGTTAGAATATTTCAGCCCTTCCGGCAGCACTGTGAGGTAGATCACAATCCGGATGCATCCTCCAATTGAGTCCTCAATTGCTTGGTGCCTTCCAGCAGGTAAAGCAAAACAGGATGATCCCTGGATCAGTAGGCCCCAGCAACTCCTGGGCCTACTTGTCAGTAACGGAGCCTCAGGCCAACGTGGCCCCTAGGCTAGGGTGACCAGACATCCCCGGTTTCAGGGGACAGTCCCCGGATTGAGGACACTGTCCCCGGACCAAATCTGTCCCCAGTTTTGTCCCTGGATTGGATTTCAACAGGGCCTGGGGCAATTTCAAAGACAGTCAGTGCAGAATAAAAAAAAAAACCTCTGAATTACACACGCCCGCTCTTACTAGCTTAGGGGGGTGTATTTTTTTCCATTATCTGTGCCCGTTCTGATGATCATGTACTGGTCAGAGCGGAGGGACTATTTCTTCTGTTTCGGGTGCATGTCCATTCAGCTCTGTTCGCATGTTCGTCTGCCTTGGCTCAAGTCCCGGCCAGCCACATGCCTGCTTATCTACTTGCCTTCCGTGGCGGAGTGATCTTCCTCCGCTCCCCACCCAGTAGTAGCCGGGACCTGGAGAGTAAGACTCGACAGGCTGTAAGGTGGGTGGCGGCGACGACGGGCAGAGAGTCGCTGATTGCCGCCATTACTAGTGTAGCGCCCTGTGTTAAATTTAGTTATCTGAGCTGTAATTTAGCTCAGAAGGATTAAGCTAAATTGTTGGCTCTGTTTCAGCCCAGCAGGGTTGCATGGTTTTCCCCTTGACAGTAGGTGTCACTGTCACCACGGGTCAAGGTTGGAAATGCAACGGGCTGGGTGTATTGGGTATTCCTTTCTCAGAAGTGGCTCAGGGGGTGTGGTCAACCCGCTGTGCATGCTGGGAAGGGGTATTTAAGGGACAGAGCCCGCGCTATCGGGGTTTGTTTGCCGGATCCTGACCTGAGGGCCCTCCTGGCCTCAGGGATGTGTGAGATGCTTCTCGGCCTCAGGGCCTGCTGGCCCGAGGCTCTGCAACTGAGAGTAGGCCCAGGAGTTTATTGGGCCTACTAGTCCAGGGATGGTCCTATGCGGTCTTGCCTGCGGGAAGAAGCGGAACAATTGGGGATTCAATTGAAGGACGCATCCTGGCCAGTTTACCTCATGGTGCTGCCGGCTGGCTGAAAGATTTTGGCACCGTGAGCTGTGTATTTCCTGAAGGAACTTTTGCAAAGTGTCAGTGTGGTCACATGATCTTGTGGCGGAAGATTGTGAAACGACTCAACGGCACTTATCAAGTCTGTGGCAGAGACTTTGAACGAGCTTCGCACCGGTTGCTAAGCCGGTGAGAGTAGGCCTATCCGGTGGTTGCTAAATCCAGTGTGGAACCGATTTGTCCTCTCAATCTAAGATTGTGCCTGATCCGCAAAGCAAGGTACCTGAACCTCCCCTATTCCTCTAACCCTCTGTTGGAACTGTTTAATAAAACTCTTGAAGAAAAAGTAACTAAGTGTTGGTGTGGAAATTCATGAAGGCTCTTCAAGAGGGACCCCTAAGACGAGTGTGGTGAACAGAAAGGTAACGGCAGGCCCAAATCTAAACCAGCAGCCCCTTCGGGGGTATTGCTACACTAGTAAAAAAAAAAAAATATGTCCCCTGATTTCATTAAAAAAATCTGGTCACCTTACCCTAGGCGGAAACTGGCAACACTTCCCTGAGGCCATGAGGGCCCTCAGGTGGGGACCGAAGACACGACCCCAGAATCTCTTCCTGCCCTAATGGCGTCTGTCACTTAAATACCCCCTCCCACCACGCCCCCTTGCTAGGAAAGAGGTACCCAATACGTCCAGCCTGTAGCCTTTCCAGTCCTGACCAGCGGCGGCAGGGACACCTACTGTCAGTGAGGAGGGAAATCACACAACCAGCTGAACTGAAACAGAGTGCAACTTGTAACACAATCCCTCTGAGCCAAACTATCGCTCATACAACTATAATTTAACATATAGCGCACCCTCATTGGGAGCAGGGCGCTACATATGAAAATGGACCTAGCTCTTTGCTACTCTATCCAAAGCATGAAAAAAAGTTTTGGGTTTTGAAAACCTAATTTAAGCTTTACAATGTAATATCATTCGGCCTTTGATGGAGACCACAATAGTCTCTTTCAACACACATTACACGGGCATGATCCACGGTTGCTGTGAGGCTACAGGAGATCAGCAGTGTTGAGATACAAGATAAAGAATAAAAAAATAAGGGAAAATAAGCATTTCAATTTGGATCTGCTTAAAAGCTCAGCAATATGATGATTTAGGTCGAATTGTTAAGGCAACACCAAGAGTTCAGGCAACACTACCAAGCAGCGGCGGTGCGTCCATAGTGGGCGCAGGAGCGCCGCCCCCTCTCTCCCCTGCGCCCTCACTCAAGTGTACAATACATAGAGATTTGTGTATTGTTGTCGCTGCCACCCACTATTCAGATGGCCGGCCCCCTGGTGAGCGCCGGCTATCTGAATAACAGCAGTTTGTTGTTTTTTGGAAGTGCCTATCAGAGCCAGCGGCTCTGATAGGCTTTCCGATTACAGCCTGTGGACTCTAATTGGCTTCCAAATAGTTAACCAGGGGACGCAGGGGGTGTGCGTTCCCTGGTTAACACTGACACTTGTCTCGGCCAATCAGGTTCACCGGGTCTGGTTACCGGTAACCTGATTGGCTGAAGCGACATCGAGGGCGGGACTTGGGAGAAGACATCGAGGGAGGGTGGCTGACCCGAGAAAGGTAAGTGCTGGGGGACGGGTGGAAGCAATCTGGCAGTTTTTGAGGGAGAAAACTGGCGGCAATTGATGGGCACAGTGGTGACAATTGATGGGCACAGTGGTGACAATTGCTGGCACAGTGGTGACAATTGATGGTCACAGTGGTGACAATTGATGGCACAGCGGCTGCGTTTGATGGCATGGCACAGTGGCTGCGTTTGATGGCATGGCACAGTGGCGACAATTGATGGCATGGCACAGTGGCGACAATTGATGGCACAGTGGCGACAATTGATGGGCACAGTGGTGACAATTGATGGCACAGTGGCTGCGTTTGATGGCATGGCACAGTGGCAGCGTTTGATGGCATGGCACAGTGGCTGCATTTGATGGCACAGTGGCGCCAATTGATGGCACAGTGGTGACAACTGATGGCACAGTGGTGGCAATTGATGGCACAGTGGCGACAATTGATGGCATGTTACAGTGGCGACAATTGTTGGGCACAGTGGCTGCATTTGATGGCACAGTGGCGACAATTGATAGGCACAGTGGCGACAATTGATGGGCACAGTGGCTGCGTTTGGGCACAGTGAGGCTGCAATTGATGTGTTTTTTTTTTGTTCGTTTGCACCCCCCAAAAAATTTTGAGCACCAGCCGCCACTGATGCCAAGGCCAAGAATCCAGCATTTGTCCATGCAGTTTGTTCAGAAAGTGGTAGGGCTGTTACTGATTAAAATTTTCGTGTTCGATTAATCATTTTTTTTTAAATCAATTAATCGACTAATTTCGATTAATTATAACGCACATACAGATCCAACTACTTTTAGCTGATCTCCTTGCAGGCCGATTCCCAGTGCAGCTACCAACCACTGGAAAAATGGATAGCAGGATACAAAACACACACAAAGGCAGTGCTCGATGGGAATAGCATTAAAACTTTTATAGTCTTCAAGTAGGTAACAAAATAAATATTGCACTGGAGATAAAATCGATGTAGCTACATAAACTGTAAAAATGGTGCGAGGAATACCAAACGGTAGCAAAAGCAGTCATAAAAACATGTAGCTAAGTATGATACTGGTATAAAAATGTGTACAACGATACCACTGCTGAATCCAGATGAGAAGGGGCTAACATCAGTCCGTCAGCATGTAGATGTCCCGTGAAGGGAGCTATCACAACTCCCAGGTTGATAGAGGGAAGTGATAGAGGGAAGTGTAACAGCCCTTGCGTGTGGCAGATAGTAAGGTCCCGCCGGCATGCAGATATGAAGGCACAGCAAAGGAGCCCTTCAGATGGACACGGCAAGCCCCGCCGGTGTCCGTGACGTCACCGGATCTCCCTGAAGACCCAGAAGCCGGGGGAGAGGTGAGTACCAATCAAAAGAATTTTGATTGATCAAAAGAATTTCGATCGATCAAAACAATTAATCGATTAATCGAGGAATTAATAGTTAATTTCCACAGCCCTAGAAAGTGGTGATCAAACTGCATGGAGAAACACCTGTAGGCTCAGAAAAAGTCCACCCAAAACCTAACTAACTCTAAACCTACTCTAAACCTACTCGCAGCCACAGTCTGCACATAGGATTAGAATTAGATGTAGGCTGTACTTCTACTTTAATATTATGGCACCTTAATGGAGAATTTTCTGTTGTCCTGCCTTCTCCTTTAAATTCAGTTTTCATTCCCTTTCGGTGAATGCCGAGACCCCGTCTATAAATCTTTTTTAATCTTTGCTGGGATGGAAAAATATTAACCCTAATTTAAAGTGCAATCATTTGCTGAATGATGCTTTTCTTTTATGTGGCTCCAGTGTCACTGCTGCTTTATAGAATGGAAAACCAACATATTTTATGAAAATGCCTATTATATTATGGACTGTCTTTGAGAGAAATCTATTGCTCCAGTTTGGGAATTAAATGAATTTATGTATTATTTCTGAGCGGCCCGTGCAAGCGGAATGCCCACAGCTGCATAATGTAAGATAAATAGAAATGGCCGCAATCAAGCACAGCTCTCAATCAACAGTAGATGCCTTCGGAATATAGCTTTCGTTGTACGTCTGCCAGCCATCGGCTTCAGATAATCAGAGCCGTATTTAGATATGATACCACCTAGACCAGCCTTTTTCAAACTTGTTACCCCAGATGAACCACTAAAATAATTTTCAGGTCTTGGGGAACCCCTTCATTAGAGGTCAATGGCAAACATGCCCCTTACAGAGGTGGTCAAAATGCCAGACTTGCAGACAACTAAAAAAAAAGCTAGAAAGATTATCGGTGTCGTGCTTGTAAACAGGTGCAGTTAGCTAGCCTTTCACTAGGTGGATGTTTAAAAATAGTGTCTGATTACAGAAAACAGTGTCATCAGGTGCTAGGCCCCTTTTAGTTAGCGTGCTCCTGTAGTGATCTCATGGGTGAGTCAGTACCCACATATAAGCCAAATTCATAAGAGCCCTAGTGCAGTTGGAGCATGGGAGCCAAACATCCCACACCTTTGCATATGTAGCCAGCAAGTGGAGGCCTTGGACATGGCTGAAGGCTAGGGAGAGGTAGACCTGCACCCAGAAGAGCCAGCTGTAGACTTCCATTATAGAAGTGGGGGCTAGAGCAGGTTACAAAAGCCCTTTTTAGGCCAGGCCAAGAGTTCCTTGAAGTGAGGCTATTCCACTGGAGGGTTTAGAGAGAGGTGTACCCATAGAGGAGGTGATTGCAGAGATGCCATCTCCATGAGTACCAGAAAGAAAGATTATTGGTGTCATGCTTGTAAGCAGGTGCAGTTAGCTAGTCTGCCACTAAGTGGTTCTATTCCAGAATAGTGTCTGGTTAGAGAAATAGCATCATCAAGTGCTGGGCCCTTTTATTTAGAGCCCTCTTGTAGTGATCTCATGGGTGAGTCAGTACCCACATACAAGCCAAGTTGGGATGAGCCCTAGTGCAGTTGGAGCAAGGGAGTCAAACATCGCACACCTCCATGTATGTAGCCAGCAAGTGGAGGACCTGGACATGACTGAGGGAGAGGTAGACCTGCACCCAGAAGAGCGGGCTGTAGACTTCTATTATGGAGGTGGGGGCTAGGGCAGTTTACAAAAGGCATTTAAGGCCAGACCAAGAGTTCCCTAGAGTGAGGCTATCCCCCTATATCACGTACCTGATGCTGGAGTCCAATGGAGAGAGGGGTTCCCTTGTGGCTAAGTTCCAGACGCCCCTAATGGTGGAAGAGTAGGAGTCAGGCTCAAAAGAAGCACAGGTCACCTACTGGAGTTGCTTGCAGAGATGCTCTGACTGGAGTATTGTCAGAAGAGATACCTGGATAATGTCTACAGACTGGTGGCGCTTGTGGGAAGTAGCAGGATTTTGACAGAGCAGGAGTCAGGAGAAAAGCCAGTTCAAAGTCAGGGTCAGGTACCAGGTGTGGATAAAAGCAAGCATGGTCAGGAGGGTAGCCAAGGTCATACACAGAATAGCAGGATAAGACAGTCCATTTAACAAGTCGAGGTCAGATCAGTAGGCAGGTCAGTAGAAATTCCTGATGAGTTGGGAAAGGAAAGGGACATGCCATCCTACCTGGAGACCTCCCAATTTGGGTCTGGACTGGCCAGGCAGCATTAAGCCAAGACAGCATATCTGAGACCTGCCGTGCTACACGTTGCTGGTGTGAGTGTTCCCATTCGGGTGCCTTCCTGCCGGGTCTGTTGTGACTGGATTCTGCATCCAGAACTCTGCTAGCTAGACTTGTGCACAACGGAAAAATTTGTTTAGTTTCGGTTCGTTTCTTTTCGGTCCTGTTGATTTGTAATCGTTCGTAATTTTGCTAGACGGGATTTTTCGTGTTCGAACTAATTAGTATTTTCGTAAGCAACATTTTTCGTTGAATCGGAATGATTCGTATTAATGTAAGCCTTATTTTTAGTTGATTTATAATTCGTACTTTCGGTAGAGTACATTGTTTTTCGTTGATTCTGGACACAACTCCTACTTAACTAACTTTTTTTGGGTTCGTTGATTCGTAATTTTCCGTGTCTCTCTCACAACGACGCTGCCTATTATGCCTAATGTGCTTCGAATGGATTCATACTTTTCTAAATACATCACGGTTATTTGTAACGATTCGAAATCTCGTATTTTACTTTAGTTTTTTACATGCGGCTATAGCCTCCGCCCCTGTACACCATTTTGAGAGGGAGTTCAGCACGGTGAGGGAGAAGCAGAGAGCAAAGCAGAGTGTTATTGTGCTTCGAATGGATTCGTACATTCGTAACTTTTTTCATAACGAATTATGCCGAAGACATTCGGGCATTCGCTATTTGCGATATAATTTATTTCGGATTCGGTTTTATTCGTAATTGCTTTGTTCGGAAATTTGAATGCTTCCGAATGTCCGAAAGTTGCTAAATTCGGACGAATTTCGATTCGTTACGAAACGAATTGCACAAGCCTACTACTAGCCCCTCCCACCAGCCACAATCTGCCTGCATTGCACAGAGTAGCACAGAGAGCCAGCGTTGATGTCACCGGGTGTAAAATAAGGATTGCATCTTGATAAGGGGAGGAGGGAAGGCCAGGAACAGCAAAATATATGGAGATCAAACTTCAGCTTAAAGAAATCAAATTGTCTTTTCATACACTTTAAGGGATATGCGGAGTCATCTCGGAAATATCACCGTCAGCATAAAGCCTTGACTTTGATTGTCTATGTCATAGAACTCTTTGCTGACCTACGATATCTTGATAAACTCCCGAATGGTGCATTACCTTGCGCACATAATGCTGCGTATAGATCACATATTAGCTTCATCTAGTCTGGAGAGAAGACTGCAATCTCCGGTTTGGCTGTAGAAGTCCATTACAAAGAGAAGGTAGGTGAGATAACGGCTGATAAATCTCAGCACTAAAATCATCGGATAAGTCATTAAAATAATTTTCTTTCCTCTTTTATCTTAAAAAAAGGTCTTGTGCCAGGGAAAGGATCAATTTAACAAGCCATTTCTGCCGTACCGGCTGGATCCCCCCCCCTGCACAATTGGCGAGCCGGTGTGAAAAAAAAGATTTTTATCATCCTCCTCCGATGTTGATGCGTTGTAGACCGCCGTCATCAATTCTCCCCGATGGCAGACAAATGTGTTTCCATCTGCAATTAACTTTTTTTCTTCTCTTTTTTTTTTGTTCTCCTTTCTTTTCCACAAGTGATTCTAATATATTAATCCTCCTTCGCAATGGGAACCTCAGGCTTTTTATTCCAGAGCTAAATCTCTGCAGAACAATGAGGGATCTATAAACTGGCGGTAACCTTGCTCCAAGACCGGGATAGCCGCAGTGCTTTGCATTGAGGTGGTGGACTCTGGGCCTTGTGTTCAATTATCTCCAGGATGAGCCGCAACCAAACATCCATTACAGACCTTAAATGAGCTTCATTACTACATTAAATGGAATCCCTAATGGCTTTATGGCCAGTTGGATTTAAAACTTTTTTTGAATGTTTGCAACATTGCGTTCTGTTATATTGCATTCTTTTTTTTTTTTTTTTATATTTTACGAATAAATATTTATTGTAGACAACATGCAAGGTGTCCAGTTTGCCAAACTTGCTGGGCTTTCTAAAATAAAGTCCATCATTGCTGCATGCTTGTTGGCAGCCTGTGTCTAACTGACTACACTAGACAGTGTTACCCTGGATAGAAATATAATGGGCTAAAGCAGAAAGTTGTATCTCTACTAAGTGCAGTGCGAGTAATGCGGTTTACGAAATACGAGCTATTTTTTTTTTTTTTATCCTGACTCGCTTTGCGAGATGAGCAGGATTCAAGCCTCCTGAGTGTGTAGTACCGCATTTGGCCAGAGGTGCGGGGGCGCCGGTGACGCTCGGAGACACACTCGAAGACGCTCAGTCCACATGTTGTACTGCATAGACAAGCAGTGGCTGTGAAACTGATTATCTGAGTTTCCATTATTTCTTATGGGGACACTCACTTTGATATACGAGTGCTTTGGATTACAAGCATTCTTCTGGAACGAATTATGCTTGTAATCCAAGGTATTACTGTACATAGCTGACTAACAGTGTTTAATTTGGTTTAAAAACTTTATTTTAAGAATAAATATTTATTATAGACAGCATGCAATGTGTCCAGTTTGCTAAGCTTGCTGAGCTTTCTAAAATAAAGCCCAGCATTGCTGCATGCTTGTTGGCAGCCTGTGTCTAACTGACTACACTAGACAGTGTTACCCCAGATAGAAATATAATGGGCTAAAGCAGAAAGTTGTATCTCTACTAAGTGCAGTGGGGAACCTCGGATTGTGAGTAATGCGGTTTACGAGCGCTTCAAAATACAAGCTATTTTTTTTTTTTAATCCTGACTCGCTTTGCGAGATGAGCAGGATTCAAGCCTCCTGAGTGTGTAGTACTGCATTTGGCCAGAGGTGCGGGGTCGGGGGGGGGGGCGCCGGTGACGCTCAGAGACACTCGAAGACGCTCAGAGACATTTAGAGACTCGGTTCCCGAGTGTCTCCGAGCATCTCCGAGTGTCTCTGAGCGTCTCCGAGTGTTTCTGAGTGTCTCCGTCCACATGTAGTACTGCATAGACAAGCAGTGGCTGTGGAACTGATTATCTGAGTTTCCATTATTTCTTATGGGGACACTCGCTTTGACATACGAGTGCTTTGGATTACAAGCATTCTTCTGGAACGAATTATGCTCGTAATTCCAAGGTATTACTGTAAAGAGCTGACTAGCAGTGTTTAACCACTTAAGGACCCCCTCCAGTAGATATATGTCGTCAGAATGGCACGTACAGGCACATCAGCGTACCTGTACGTCCCCTTTAACTGCCCGACGTGGGGGGCGCGTGCGCCGCCGGCGGCACGCTCGCGACCCCGCTACCTTTCCCCCGTGAGTCGGACCGCGGGTCCCGTGGACTCGATCGCCGCGGGGATCCCTGGGATCGTCTCACGGAGGCTCGGAGTGGGGAGATGTTAGTGTAAACACAACATCTCCCCGCTCACCTACTGACACTGTCACTGATTTCCGCTCTGTGTAATCAGAATCAGAGCGGAGATCAGTGACGTGTCACTCTTAGCCACGCCCCCACACAGTAGTAATCACTCCCTTAGGCACACTTAACCCCTTCAGCGCCCCCTAGTGGTTAACCCCTTCACTGCCAGTGTCATTTTTACAGTAACCAGTGCATTTTTATAGCACTGATCACTGTAAAAATGACAATAGTCCCAAAAATGTGTCAAAAGTGTCCGATGTGTCCGCCATAATGTCGCAGTTACGTAAAAAATCACTGATCGCCGCCATTACTAGTAAAAAAATAAATAAAAATTAATAAAAATGCCATAAAACTATCCCCTATCTTGTAGACGCTATAACTTTTGCGCAAACCAATCAATAGACGCTTAAATAAATAAAGGGTAAAAAACTGCGCTAGAGAAAAAAACTAACAATATAGGCAGCAGTAATAGTGGGACAACACCAAGAGCAATTAACAAAGAAAAAACTGTGCCAACCCACTTATCCCAAAAAAACAATTTAAAACATTGAAGAAAAAATTGTTAGATAAACCCAAAGAACTGTCTTGGGAAAAATGAAAGTCCAGCAAGCAATTCAAAATGAATAATCTAGGAAAGAAAGAGTCCAATCCTCCTTGGATTAAAGAGGCACAGCACCACCGTGACTGTTCGGAACGTAATGTGAGATAAGCACCACCAAAGACAAGGGGAGCAGCTTACCAGAAGGCAAGCGGTTTGGGACATTCGACTGTTACCCAGCCGCGGCCTTTAAGTTGCAGCAGTAATCCTCCCTCAATCAGCAGCGGTATTCCATCCAGTTATTCCACTCACATTCGCATCATGGAGCTCGCCATGTCCACCTAGATGGAGATCCTGACCAGCACAGGAACTTCCGGGTGATTACAGTGACTCATTTCCAGGTGTGGGGTCCATGATGCGAATGTGAGTGGAATAACTGGATGGAATACCGCTGCTGATTGAGGGAGGATTACTGCTGCAACTTAAAGGCCGCGGCTGGGTAACAGTCGAATGTCCCAAACCGCTTGCCTTCTGGTAAGCTGCTCCCCTTGTCTTTGGTGGTGCTTATCTCACATTACGTTCCGAACAGTCACGGTGGTGCTGTGCCTCTTTAATCCAAGGAGGATTGGACTCTTTCTTTCCTAGATTATTCATTTTGAATTGCTTGCTGGACTTTCATTTTTCCCAAGACAGTTCTTTGGGTTTATCTAACAATTTTTTCTTCAATGTTTTAAATTGTTTTTTGGGATAAGTGGGTTGGCGCAGTTTTTTCTTTGTTAATCAATAGACGCTGATTGCGATTTTATTTTTTTTTACCAAAAATATGTAGAAGAATACGTATCGGCCTAAACTGAGGAAAAAAACGTTTTTTATATATTTTTTGGGGATATTTATTATAGCAAAAAGTAAAAAATATTGCATTTTTTTTTCAAAATTGACGCTTTATTTTTGTTTGTAGCGCAAAAATAAAAACCGCAGAGGTGATCAAATACCACCAAAAGAAAGCTCTATTTGTGGGAAAAAAGGACGTCAATTTTGTTTGGGAGCCACGTCGCACGACCGCGCAATTGTCAGTTAAAGCGACGCAGTGCCGAATTCGCAGAAAGGGGCCTGGTCCTTAACTAGCCAAAATGGTCCGGGGCTGAAGTGGTTAATTTGGTTTAAAAACTTTATTTTAAGAATAAATATTTATTATAGACAGCATGCAAGGTGTTCAGTTTGCTAAGCTTGCTGAACTTTCTAAAATAAAGTCCAGACTTTATTACCCCTGTTCAAAAGATAACTGGCTACTGAGAATGACTACTTGACAGTGTAGTCACTACTAGGGAGGAGGGGGGTGGACCCTTGCAGCATCATTCATTTCTGTCTAAAAATGTTGCTATCTTATTTTGAATGTTTGCAACATTGTGTTCTGATATGTTGCATTATTTTTATTTATTTTTAATCTTATGAATAAATATGTATTGTAAAGAACATGCAAGATGTCCAGTTTGCCAAGCTAGCTTGGCTTTCTAAAATAAAGTCCAGCTTTGCCAAACTTGCTGGGCTTTCTAAAATAAAGCCCAGCATTCTACATGATTGTTGGCAGCCTGTGTCTAACTGACTACACCAGGCAGTGTTTTCCCTATTAGTAATATATCTCTTAAAGGGAGTGCTCCTAATCTCAGTTTGTTACCTGTATAAAAGACACCTGCCCACAGAAGCAATCAATCAATAAATCAGATTCCAATCTCCCCACCATGGCCAAGACCAAAGAGCTGTCCAAGGATGTCGGGGAGAAGATTGTAGACCTACACAAAGCTGGAATGGGCTACAAGATCATCGCCAAGCAGCTTGGTGAGGGGGTGACAACAGTTGGTGGGATTATTCACAAATGGAAGAAACACAAAATAACTGTCGCTCTCCCTCGGTCTGGGGCTCCATGGAAGATCTCACCTTGTGGAGGTTCAATGATCATGAGAACGGTGAGGAATCCGCCCAGAACTACACGGGAGAATCTTGTCAATGATCTCAGCTGGGACCATCGTCACCAAGAAAACAATCGGTAACACACTACACCGGGAAGGACTGAAATCCTGCAGTCCCCGCAAGGTCCTCCTGCTCAAGAAATCACATGTACAGGAACATCTGAAGATTGCTAATAAACATCTGAATGATTCAGAGGAGAACTGGGGGAAAGTGATGTGATCAGATGAGATCAAAATCAAGCTTTTTGGCATCAACTCAACTCACCGTGTTTGGAGGAGGAATGCTGCCTATGACCCCAAGAACACCATCCCCCACCGTCATACATGGAGAACACCATCCCCCACCGTCATACATGGAGAACACCATCCCCCACCGTCATACATGGAGAACACCATCCCCCACCGTCATACATGGAGGTGGAAACATTGTGCTTTGGGGGTGTTTTTCTGCTAAGGGGACAACTTCACCGCATCAAAGAGACGATGGACGGGGCCAGGTACCATCAAATCTTGGTTGAGAACCTCCTTCCCTCAGCCAGGGCATTGAAAATGGGTCCTGGATGGGTATTCCAGCATGACAATGACCCAAAATACATGGCCAAGACAACAAAGGAGTGGCTCAGGAAGAAGCACATTAAGGTCCTGGAGTGGCCTAGCCAGTCTCCAGACCTTAATCCCCAGACATGGGAGTAAGTCACACATGTGCATGTCACACGCAAGTCTCAAGTCTTAACCTTCTAGTCTCAAGCAAGTCCCAAGTTACTGTGACGAAAAGCAAGCAAGTCAAGTCAAGTCATTTATTTTGGTCAAGTCACAAATCAAGTCAAAATACTGATCTACCCCATTTCCACCTTTAAATGAGTTAAAAGTCAGTGTTCAGTAAGGCCCGGTTCACACAGGGGCGGCACGACTTCGGGGGCAACCTCGGCGGCGCGATCTCAAGACGACTTGAGACGCCCGCCAAGGCGATTTGCATAATGACTTCTGTATAGAAGTCAATGCAAGTCGCCCTGCGTCGCCCCCAAAAGTAGTACAGGAACCTTTTTCTAAGTCGGAGCGACTCAGGTCGCTCCTATTAGAACGGTTCCATAGCACAGACCAGGACGCGACTCCTCAGGCGACCGAGTCGCCTGAGGAGTCGCCCCTGTGTGAACCGGGCCGAAAGGTTTTGTTTTATTTTCAACATTAACAAAACTGCTTAGTGCTTTTTTCTTGGCATATTAAAGAAACACTTTGAATGCCCAAACAGCAGACAAGATTGGAAAAGGGGTGCCCCTGGGATTGTGTGGATTGGAGTAAATTATGGATTGCCACCAAGTATATATAGAAAAATATAAAGAATTTTATTTGTACATAATACACTTATATATCAAAAATGGTTTAAAATCGAAGAGAGGAACAGACATATATAGTCATTGAAAAACAATTGCATGAGGACACCTTACTACTTGAGACATATAAGTCATATAGCTAGTGGTGACACAACCGACATGTTTCGGATACTCGAGCTATATCTGTGATAGCCTCCATTATTTCCTTCTTCAAGGTTCATGCAATAGTTTGAAGACAATTTAGTCTATTTCCAATGGTGATATAAACATCAGCCGTTTGGAGGAATTATCCCGGTGATATAAAGCCCAAACGGATATGGTGCGAGTTTACTGGTCGCATAAAGACAAATACAGCGGCCAAAGAAACACTGCAGGCAAGATGACAGAGCCACGGGGAAATGTGTAGGAGGACCAACCCAAAAACGCCCCTCAAAGCTCACAGGGAAGCCTCAAATTGCAGCGGAAAGACTGCCACGGCCTCTCTGTCAATGTGGCGCAAGGACATCCACACTCTGGCTGTTCAGACACTCTGGATGTCCTTGCGCCACATTGACAGAGAGGCCGTGGCAGTCTTTCCGCTGCAATTTGAGGCTTCCCTGTGAGCTTTGAGGGGCGTTTTTGGGTTGGTCCTCCTACACATTTCCCCGTGGCTCTGTCATCTTGCCTGCAGTGTTTCTTTGGCCGCTGTATTTGTCTTTATGCGACCAGTAAACTCGCACCATATCCGTTTGGGCTTTATATCACCGGGATAATTCCTCCAAACGGCTGATGTTTATATCACCATTGGAAATAGACTAAATTGTCTTCAAACTATTGCATGAACCTTGAAGAAGGAAATAATGGAGGCTATCACAGATATAGCTCGAGTATCCGAAACATGTCGGTTGTGTCACCACTAGCTATATGACTTATATGTCTCAAGTAGTAAGGTGTCCTCATGCAATTGTTTTTCAATGACTATATATGTCTGTTCCTCTCTTCGATTTTAAAACATTTTTGATATATAAGTGTATTATGTACAAATAAAATTCTTTATATTTTTCTATATATACTTGGTGGCAATCCATAATTTACTCCAATCCACACAATCCCAGGGGCACCCCTTTTCCAATTTTTTCAAAATTACCGGGATGTGATTGGTAAAAATGGTAACTTGCCCTGTGTCTGCTGGCTAATGGCTTCATCTCCCCCTAATTAATAAACAGCAGACAAGGAGCCTCACTATGCCCGTGCTTCACTGTGCCCAATGCCTCACTGTGCCCAATGCCTCACTGTGCCCAATGCCTCACTGTGCCCGTCAGCCGTGTACCTGATCAGCGGCGTCCCAGCGGCCATTCCAGTATTCAAAAGCCGCGCCTCCTCCTCGTCTGTGATAGGCG
The DNA here is from genome assembly GCA_029206835.1 of Rana muscosa. Taxonomy (NCBI): domain Eukaryota; kingdom Metazoa; phylum Chordata; class Amphibia; order Anura; family Ranidae; genus Rana; species Rana muscosa. Next base: position 374,932,038 of record CM055125.1, read on the forward strand.
GAACACTCAATTTCCCAGAATTCAGTGTTCCGCCTATCACGGACATCCGCTCATCCTCTTAACACAGACGAGGATGAGAGGATGTCCATGATAGGCTGAACACTGCCTGTTGTGAAATTGAGTGTTCCGCCTATCACAGACGAGGAGGCGTGGCTTTTCAACACTGCAATGGCCGCCGTCTGTCTGCATGACACGCTGATCAGGTAGGCAGACGGCTGCTTGCGGTTAGTGTTAGTGGTGCCAAGTCATTGCAAGTCATATAGCCCAAGTCAAAGTCAAGTCGCAAGTCATTAGTGACAAGTCAAAGTCAAGTCGAGTCATTTATTGAATTCTGTCAAGCAAGTCGCAAGTCCTCAGACAGGTGACTCAAGTCTGACTTAAGTCAAGTCATGTGACTTGAGTCCCCCACCTCTGTTAATCCCATAAAAAAATATGTGGGGGGAGCTGAAGGTTCAAGTTACCAAACCTCAGCCTGGAAACCTTAATGACTTGGAGAGGATCTGCAAAGAGGAGAAAATCCCTCCTGAGATGTGAGAACCTGGAGGCCAACTACAGAAACGTCTGACCTCTGTGATTACCAACAAGGGTTTCTCCACCGAGTACAAAGTCATGTTATGTGAAGGGGTCAAATACTTATTTCACTCATTAAAATGCAATATTTTTCTCTGATTTCAATATGTTTTCGTTATCAGTAAATTGTACATTGTGTAACTATTCTATATCTGTTTTTTTTTTTTTTTTATAACCCAATAAAAATACAATTTTGAAAAAAATGCAAATCAATTTATAACTTTTTTGAAATGCGTTTTTTTTTGGATATTTTCGTTGTTATCTTGTCTCTCACTGTTATACCGACCATTAAAATTATAGACGGATCATTTCTATGTCAGTGGGGCAAACGTACAAAATCAGCAGGGGGTCAAATACTTTTTCTAGCTGACTACTGTCTAGCTGACTATAAGGCCCCTTTCACACTGAGACGCTATTGCGCTAAAAATGGCACCTGCAAAGCGCCCTGAAAAAGCCGCTCCTTTGTATCCAGTGTGAAAGCCTGAGGGCTTTCACACTGGAGCGGTGCGCTTGCAGGAGGGTAAGGCCCCTTTCACACTGACACGTTTTTCAGGCGATTTAGAGCTAAAAATAGCGCTGCTATAAACCGCCCGAAAAAATCGTGCCCTGCAGTCTTCAGTGTGAAAGCCCGACGGCTTTCACACTGAAGCGGTGCGCTAGCAGGACTGCTCCAAAAGTCCTGCTTGCTGCATCTTTGCAGTGGTGAAGGAGCGATTTGTTTACCGCTCCTTTACCGCTGCTGCCCATTGAAAGCAATGGGAAACCGCGGTAATACCGCCGGCAATGCGCCTCTGCAGACCACTCCAAAAGTCCTGCTAGCCGCATCTTTGCAGCAGTGAAGGAGCGATTTGTTTACCGCTCCTTTACCGCTGCTGCCCATTGCTGCAGAGGCGCATTGCCGGCGGCATTAACCCTTTTTCGTCCGCTAGCGGGGGTTAAAATCACCCCGCTAGCGGCCGAATATTGCGGTAAAAACAACGGTATAGCGGTGCTAAAAATAGCGTTGTTATAACGCCAGCGCACATCCCCGCCCCAGTGTGAAAGGGGCCTAAAAAAACTCCTGCAAGCCGCATCTTTGAGGCGCAATAGGAGCGGTAAAAATACCGCTCCTATAGCGCCCCTGCCCATTGAAATCATTGGGGTAGCGCCTCCAAAACGCCAGAAAGAGGCGTTATTGCCGGCGGTATTAACCCTTTTTCGGCCGCTAGCGGGGGTTAAAATCACCCCGCTAGCGGCCGAATATCGCGGTAAAAACGACGGTATATCGGCGCTAAAAATAGCGCCGCTATAACGCCAGCGCACCTCCCCGCCCCAGTGTGAAAGGGGCCTAAAAAAAACTCCTGCAAGCCGCATCTTTGAGGCGCGATAGGAGCGGTAAAAATACCGCTCCTATAGCGCCCCTGCCCATTGAAATCATTGGGGTAGCGCCTCCAAAACGCCAGAAAGAGGCGTTATTGCCGGCGGTATTAACCCTTTTTTGGCCGCTAGCGGGGGTTAAAATCACCCCGCTAGCGGCCGAATATCGTGGTAAAAACGACGGTATACCGGCGCTAAAAATAGCGCCACTATACCGCCAGCGCATCCAGCGCTTCAGCGTGAAAGTAGCCTTACTGTGCAATCACTACTAGGGAAGAGGGAGGTGGACCCTCCCAGCATCATTCATTTCTGATATATTGCATCATTTTTATTTTATTTTTGCTAACTTTTTTGAATGTTTGCAACATTGTATTCTGATATATTGCATTATTTTTATTATTATTATTTATTTTATGAATAAATATTTATTGTAGACAGCATACAAGGTGTCCAGCTTGCCCAGCTTTCTGGGCTTTTTAACCACGTGACCTCCGGAAGATTCCCCCCCCCCCCCTTCATGACCAGGCCATTTTTTTTTTTTTGCAATACGGCACGGCGTTACTTTAACTGACAATTGCGCGAATCGTGCGGCGCTGTACCCAAATAAAAATGTTGACATTCTTTTTTCCCCACAAATACAGTTTTTCTTTTGGTGGTATTTGATCACCTCTGGGGGGTTTTTGTGTTTTGCGCTATAAACAACAAAAAAAAGACAGACAAATATGAATATATATATATATATATATATATATATATATATATATATATATACCGTATATACTCGAGTATAAGCCGAGGTACCTAATGTTGCCTAAAAAACTGGGAAACCTCACTGACCCGAGTATAAGCCGATGCCCCACTGTTCCCTAGCTCGCTGTTCCCTGTAAATAGAAATGTTTAAATTGTAATTATTACCTGTAAAGAAATTGCGGCTGCGGCGTCCATCGTTCGAATTCCGCGGCGTCCATCGTTCAAATTCCGCGGCGTCCATCGTTCAAATTCTGCGGCGTCCATCGTTCAAATTCCGCGGCGTCCATCGTTCAAAATCCCGCGATCTCTTCCTGTTCCTTACTTGATAGGCGAGTCTCAGCAGACACTCTCCGCCTATCACGATCCTTCTCTCATCCTCAGTTTTCCCAGCAGACACTGTGTTGGGTATTCCGCCAATCACAGACGTCTGCTGGAAAACGGAGGATGAGAGAACGTTCGTGATAGGCGGAGAGTTTCTGCTGAGACTCGCCTATCAAGGAAGGAACAGGAAGAGACCGCGGGATTTTGAACGATGGACGCCGCGGAATTTGAACGATGGACGCCGCGGAATTTGAACGATGGACGCCGCGGAATTTGAACGATGGACGCCGCGGAATTTGAACGATGGACGCCGCGGAATATGAACGATGGACGCCGCGGAATTCGAACGATGGACGCTGCGGCCGCAACTTCTTTACAGGTAATATTTACAATGTAAAATTTATATGACTCGAGTATAAGCCGAGGGGGGACTTTCAGCCCCCAAAAGAGGGCTGAAAATCTCGGCTTATACTCGAGTATATACGGTATATATATATATTTTTTTTTTACTTTCTGCTATAAAACATATCCAATAATTTTTTTTTTTTTAAAATCAACTTTCGTCATCAATTTAGACCATTATGTATTCTGCTAGGTGTCTTTTGGTAACAAAAAATAAATAAAAAATTCCCAATAAGCGTATATTGATTGGTTTGCGCAAAAGTTATCGCGTCTACAAACTATGGGATAATTCATTTTTTATTTTTTTATTTTTTTTACCATCAACTTGTAGCAGGACTGCAATATTGCGACACTAAAGGCCCCGGACACACGGTCAGACTTTTTGCCAACTGGCTTCAAAATGAGCAAGTTTTCCAAAAAATCCGACAAACTTTTTCGGTTTTCATCGGACAAAAGTTCGCTCCGACCTGACTGACCTGGCTCCCCCTCCTCCCCCCCCCCCCCCCCACAGCACTTTCGGCTTCCCTCCTCTCCCACCCGTTGTTGCTGTGGATGTTTTAGGATAAGTGGGGGAAGGGGCCGGTAAATATGCCATTTACCGGCCCCTTCCCTTTCTGAATGAACATGGTGAGTGATCGGTAGAGTGTGTGTGAGCTTTGGGGTGCACACCCTAATGCCAAAGGCTGCGCACACCTATGGACACTGTAGTCATAAAGGGATGGACAGGGTCAGCAACAATACTCAGGTACAGCGCATCCGGAAAGTATTCACAGCGCTTCACTTTTCCCACATTTTGTTATGTTACGGCCTTATTCCAAAATGGATTCAATTCATTATTTTCCTCAAAATTCTACAAACAATCCCCCATAATGGGCCCATTCTGACCCCACCATCTGAATGTCGCATCTGAAATCCAGACTCCTCAGACCCGGCAACGTTTTTCCAATCTTCTATTCTCCAATTTTGGTGATCCTGTGGGAACTGTAGCCTCAGTTTCCTGTTCTTAGCTGGCAGGAGTGGCACCCGGTGTGGTCTTCTGCTGCTGTAGCCCATCTGCTCCAAGGTTCTATGTGTTGTGCGTTCAGAGATGGTATTCTGCATACCTTGGGTGTAACGAGGGGTTCCAAATTCGAATTGTTTTAGTTTTTTTATTGTTTTTTTATCTTTAATTTTTTTACTGTGCTACCGTGTTTTTTTCTTTCATTTTTTGAATTACACTTATTATTTGTTTTATTTTCGCTGTGTTATTATATTCTTTTCTATTATACTCTTTTATTTTTCTGTTCTATTCTATTCTCTTCGGAAATTCAAATTTGATTCGAAATTACAATAATAAGGAATTTAAACGAATCCAAACTATCGAATCAAAATTTCGGACAAAATTCGAATGCAAATAATTTTCGAATCAAATTCAAATAGTTTTTGAATTGAGGTCAAATTCGAATCGTTTTAGTTTTTTATTGTTTTTTTTTTTTAAATCTTCCATTTATTTTTATTTTTACTGTGCTATTGTGTTTTTTTCTTTCATGTTTTTAATTTCATTAAAAACAATAAATTTTGCTGTGTTATTATATTCTTTTCTATTCTACTCATTTATTTTCTGTTCTATTTTATTCGCTTTGGAAATTCAAATTTAATGCGAAATTACAATTGTAATGAATTTAAACGAATTCGAAGTATCGATTCAAAATTTCGGACTAAATATGAATGCGAATAGTTTTCGAATGAAACTCAAATAGTTTTCGAATCGAGGTCAAATTCGAATCATTTTCGTTTTTTATTGTTTTTTTATTTTATTTTTTTATTTCACTGTGGTACGGTGGTTTTTTCATTATTTTTTTTTTTTCATTGTGTTATTATATTGTTTTCTATTCAAAAATTGTAATTTCGCTATGCTATTATATTCTTTTTCCTTTATTTTCTGTTTTATTTTATTCTCTTCAGATGAAACTCAAATAGTTTTCGAATCGAGGTCAAATTCGAATCATTTTCGTTTTTTATTGTTTTTTTTTTTTTTATTTATTTATTCAAATTTTTTCATTTTGCTATGTTATTATAAATCTTTTCCTTTATTTTCAGTTTTATTTTATTCTCTTCGGAAATTCAAATTTCATTCGAAATTACAATAGTAAGGAATTTAAACGAATCCGAAGTATCAAATCAAAATTTCGGACAAAATTTGAATGCAAATAATTTTCGAATCAAATTCAAATAGTTTTTGAATTGAGGTCAAATTCGAATCGTTTTCGTTTTTTATTGTTTTTTTTTTAATCTTTCATTTTTTTTTATTTTTACTGTGCTATGGTGTTTTTTTTCTTTCATGTTTTTAATTTCATTAAAAACAAGAAATTTTGCTGTGTTTATTATATTCTTTTCTATTCTACTCATTTATTTTCTGTTCTATTTTATTCTCTTTGGAAATTCAAATTTGATTCGAAATTACAATAGTAATGAATTTAAGCAAATTTGAAGTATCGATTCAAAATTTCAGACAAAATTCGAATGCGAATAGTTTTCGAATGAAACTCAAATAGTTTTCGAATCGAGGTCGAATTCGAATCGTTTTATTTTTTTATTGTTTTTTTTTTTATTTTTTATTTTTTTTATTTCACTTTTTTTTTTCATTGTGTTATTATATTGTTTTCTATTCAATTTTTTTTTTAATTTCGCTATGCTATTATATTCTTTTCCTTTATTTTCTGTTTTATTTTATTCTCTTCGGAAATTCAAATTTGATTAGAAAATGACTTGAATTGGACCTCGATTCGAAAACTATTTGAATGCGAGTCAAAATCTTTTTGCATTCGAATTTCATCCGAAATTTTGATTCGATACTTCGGAATTGTTACTATTGTAGGTCGGAAATTCGGATACATCCAAATTTCCGAATGACTAATTTTTTTTTCCAAAATTTGAATTTGGAACGAAACGAACCGCACCTGTCTATAATAGAGGAAGAATCTAGAGACAGAGGAGGGGATAGCGAGGAACGGAATGAATTCAGGGCCATAGGTGGAGAATGGTGAGAAAGATATAATGGGAAGGAAATCAAATAGATGTGTAATCATTTATTAATTATCGGGAAATAACGAGCTTTCAGCAGGTTTTCTTCACACCCTCCAAGTCATGTGTGTTTTATAAGAATCTGTTTATTTCTGTGCTGTGAAAAAAAAAAAAAAAAGAACTTTTTTCCAGGATCATTATCATAATTATCATATCCTCTACCATCTCATTTCCATTCCCTAATTGTATTTATAATCAAATGAATCCCTGTCACCCTGATATCAGATTAAGGTGTGAATGTGTCTTTTATTTTTAAGTTACGCAACTTTGAAAAAAAAAGAAAAAGAGAAAGAAAAAGCTGCTCTTATGGTTGTCGAACAGACGGCGTGAAAGATGGTTTGTCACCGCCAAGTGACAGGCGTCTGAAGCCATTGTTTCTGATGACAGAAGTTTACAAGAACTGGATTTCAACGAACGAAACCGTTTCCAAAAATTGGTCTAATCTGTTAATTAAATCCAGGTTCATCAGCAGAATGGCGGGGAAACAAAAACGGAAGATTCTGAGGATGAAAGCTAATTTAATAAAAAAAAATAAAAAATTCTGTATGATGGAGTCTAACATTTTTTTTTTTTAATTAATACACTACAATAAATAAATAAAAAATTCTGTATGATGGAGTCTAACATTTTTTTTCAAAAATTAATACACTACAAAAAAAAAAATATTCTGTATGATGGAGCCTAACATTTTTTTTTTTAAATTAATACACTGCAAAAAAAAATTCTGTATGATGGAGTCTAACATTTTTTTTTATTATTAATAAACTACAAAAAAAAATCTGAATGATGGAGTCTAACATGTTTTTTTTTTTTAATTAATACACTGCAAAAAAAAATCTGTATGATGGGGCCTAACATTTTTTTTTAATTAATACACTACAAAAAAAAATTCTGTATGATGGAGTCTAACTTTTTTTTTTAAATTAATACACTACAATAAATAAATAAATAAAAAATTCTGTATGATGGAGTCTAACATTTTTTTTTTAATTAATACACTTAAAAAAATAATCTGTATAATGGAGTCTAACATTTTATTTTTTTAAATTAATACACTACAAAAAAAAATTCTGTATGATGGAGTCTAACTTTTTTTTTTAAAAATTAATACACTACAATAAATAAATAAATAAAAAATTCTGTATGATGGAGTCTAACATTTTTTTTTAAATTAATACACTTAAAAAAAATAATCTGTATAATGGAGTCTAACATTTTTTTTTTAAAATTAATACACTACAAAAAAAAATTCTGTATGATGGAGTCTAACTTTTTTTTAAAAATTAATACACTACAATAAATAAATAAATAAAAAATTCTGTATGATGGAGTCTAACATTTTTTTTTAAATTAATACACTTAAAAAAAATAATCTGTATAATGGAGTCTAACATTTTTTTTTTTAAATTAATACACTACAAAAAAAAATCTGTATGATGGAGTCTAACATTTTTTTGTATTATTAATAAACTACAAAAAAAAAATTCTGAATGATGGAGTCTAACATGTTTTTTTTTAATTAATACACTGCAAAAAAATAAATCTGTATGATGGAGCCTAACATTTTTTTTTAATTAATACACTACAAAAAAAAATTCTGTATGATGGAGTCTAACATTTTTTTTTCATTAATACACTACAAACAAAAATTCTGTATGATGGAGTCTAACATTTTTTTTTTAATTAATACACTACAAAAAAAAAATCTGTATGATGGAGTCTAACTTTTTTTTTTTAATTAATACACTACACAAAAATAAATTCTGAATGATGGAGTCTTTTTTTTTTAATTAATACACTACAAAAAAATTCTGTGTGATGGAGTCTAACGTGTTTTTTTTTTAATTAATACACTACAAAATAAATTCTGTATGATGGAGTCTAACATTTTTTTTTTAATTAATACACTACAAACAAAAATTCTGTATGATGGAGTCTAACATTTTTTTTTAATTAATACACTACAAAAAAAAAATCTGTATGATGGAGTCTAACATTTTTTTTTTTTTAACTAATACACTAGAAAAAAAAATTCATAGTAATCAAAAGCTAAAGTGGATGTGTTTGTAAAGAAAAAAAACGTTAAAAAGTTGATATTACCTATATTAGAAGTTCTTCTGTGCCCCTCACTGATTTAGTTTTACTGTATTACAGTGTTTTTTTTTTCTTTAATTTTACTGTGTTACAAAGCTTTTTTTCCTGTTTATTTTTTTTTTATTTCACATAAAAAAAAAATTCAGTTTTTTTTTTTTATTATTTATTATTATTTCACTTTCATAGATTTTTTTTTCAGTATGTTTTTTTTATTTTTTTTACTTAATCTTTTTTTATTATTTCAGTATGTTTTTCTTTTTAATTTTCACGTTCATTTTTTTAATGTTAGGTTCCATTCACACCAATGTGTTTTTTCACGCTTTTTGCAGAAACGCAGGACATTATTTTTTAACATGGGTTCCTATGGAACACCTTCACATCACTGCATTTTTTTGTGCCTCTGTGTATTTGGAAAGGGTTAGGGGCTTTTTTTTAGGTTCAATAGACTTCAAAGGAGAAGCTGCAGAAAAGCATGAAAAGTTTTACTGCGATTTGCGTTTTTTAACCACTTCAGCCCCAGACCAATTTGGTGGTCAAAGACCGGGCCACTTTTTGCGATTCGGCACTGCGTCGCTTTAACTGACAATTGCTCGGTCGTGCGACGTGGCTCCCAAACAAACAACACTGATCCTCCTCCCGGCCAATCAGGAAGTGGGTCTGAGACCAATCACCCAATTGGTTGAAAGGACACCAAGGGGGAGGGGAGGAGACACACATCAGAAGTGAGGAGGAGAAGAAGACACAGGAGCTCAATGCCTGCCACTGCCTGATGTCGGATGCCCGACGCTGCCTGAAGTCCGATGCCCGCCACTGCCTGATACCCGCCACTGCCTGATTCCGGAAGACCGCCGCTGCCTGATGCCCACTGATGCCCAATGCTGGATACCCGCCACTGCCTGATGCCGAGAGCCCGCTGATGCCTGCCACCGCCTGATGCCGGATGCCCGCCACTGCCTGAAGTCCGATGCCCGCCACTGCCTGATGCTTGCCACTGCCTGATTCTGGAAGCCCCCTGCTGCCTGATGCCCACTGATATCCAATGCCGGATGCCCGCCACTGCCTGAAGTCCGATGCCCGCCACTGCCTGATGCTCGCCACTGCCTGATGCCGAAAGCCCGCTGATGCCTGCCACTGCCTGATGCCCGCCACCGCCTGATGCCGGATGCCTGCCGCTGCCTGAAGTCTGATTCCGGAAGCCCGCCGCTGCCTGATGCTCACTGATGCCAGATACCCGTCACTGCCTGATGCCAAAAGCCAGCTGATGCCTGCCACTGCCTGATGCCCGCTGCCCGACACTGCCTGATGCCGGATGCCCGCCGCTGCCTGAAGTCTGATGCCCGCCACTGCCTGATGCCCGCCACTGCCTGATTCTGGAAGCCCGCCGCTGCCTGATGCCCATTGATGCCCAATGCCAGATACCCGCCACTGCCTGATGCCGAAATTCCGCTGATGCCTGCCACTGCCTGATGCCTGCTGCTCGATGACCCCCACTGCCTGAAGTCCGATGCCCGCCACTGCCTGATGCTCGCCACTGCCTGATGCCGAAAGCCCGCTGATGCCTGCCACTGCCTGATGCCCGCCACCGCCTGATGCCGGATGCCTGCCGCTGCCTGAAGTCTGATTCCGGAAGCCCGCCGCTGCCTGATGCTCACTGATGCCAGATACCCGCCACTGCCTGATGCCAAAAGCCAGCTGATGCCTGCCACTGCCTGATGCCCGCTGCCCGACACTGCCTGATGCCGGATGCCCGCCGCTGCCTGAAGTCTGATGCCCGCCACTGCCTGATGCCCGCCACTGCCTGATTCTGGAAGCCCGCCGCTGCCTGATGCCCATTGATGCCCAATGCCAGATACCCGCCACTGCCTGATGCCGAAATTCCGCTGATGCCTGCCACTGCCTGATGCCTGCTGCTCGATGACCCCCACTGCCTGAAGTCCGATGCCCGCCACTGCCTGATGCCCGCCACTGCCTGATTCTGGAAGCCCGCCGCTGCCTGATGCCCACTCATGCCCAATGCCGGATACCGGCCACTGCCTGATGCTGAAAGCCCGCTGATGCCTGCCACTGCCTGATACCCGCTGCCTGCCACCGCCTGATGCCGGATGCCCGCCGCTGCCTGAAGTCCCCTAATGCCTGATGCCCACCGCTGCCTGATGTTGGATGACTACCCACCGCTACTCGATGCCCGCCACCTAGATGCGGTATGTGTCGGAGGATCGACTGCCAAACAGCGAGCGGGGGGGCTGGTTATTGTTGTTTGCCGCCTCGCCCCCCCCCCCCCCAAAAAAAAACACCAGCTGCCACTGCAGAATTTTCTAAAGTGACAGGATTATAGTTCTATCTCTGGAGTATATCCCCTTTTTTATGCCAATATTCTGCCGGGTTTTGGTAGCTGCAGCTTGGCATTGCATACTATTGCTCAGTCTGTCATCTACAAGGACCCCCAGATCTTCCCCCATCCTGGGATTCCCCCCAGAAGTTCTCCCCCTAGTCAGTAGTTTGTGTTTATGTTTTTAGCCCCCCAAGTGCATTACTTTACATTTCTCCACATTAAACCTCATCTGCCATGTAGTTGTCCCCCCAATTCAGGTCTTTCTGTATAATTTCTATATCTTGATGTGAAGTTATGGCTCTGCTTAATTTTCTATGAGATTGAGCTATTTATCCCTTCCTCTATATCATTTATGAATAAATTAAACAGAGTTGGTCCCAAGACAGAACCTTGGTGTACCCCACTTACCACTCCAGACCAGTCTGAGTACACGTTATTTATTACTACCCTTTGGACGCGCCCCGTAACCAATTTCTATCCAAGAACAGACCTTATGCTCCACGCCTGAGGACCTCAGCTTGTAGATTAAGTGTTTATGGGGAACTGTATTGAATGCTTTTGCAAAATCCAGATTCACCACGTCTACGGGCCTTCCTTTATCTAGATGGCAGCTCGCCTCCTCATAGAAGGTTGTTGTCAACGTATGAACTAAAGGGGGCCCCATCACCAAGGGGTGGCACACACTGTTCAATATATGTAATGGTTGAGATTATTGCCAGAAACTGCAGACCTAATAGAGAAAATGAGGGTCAGAGAGTGAGGACAGGATACATTGTTGGCTGGGGATAGGCTACAGAAGACAATTCCAAACTGTGAACATGTCACATGAGGCTTAAGCCTCGTACACTCGCCCGAGAATCTCGTCAGGAAAAAACACGTTGTTTTTCCTGACGAGATTCTTGACTAGAATCTTGTCCCGGCCGAGTGTACACACGCTTGATTCAAAAGAACCGCCGTTCTTTTGAATGGCACGAACGTGGTGACGTCATCGACTATGACGAGCGTGCGCTCGTCACATTCGATGCCGCCGCCGCCATCTTGCTACACCCTACCTAAGCCTAGGAAGCTACCGCACGTTGCGTCAAAGTCATTTCGAGCATGCGCGGGTTTCTACGGTGACAGGTAAGCGTACACACTCTCGGGTTTCTCGTCGGGAAACAGGCCGACGAGAATCTCAACGAGAAAATAGAGAGCAGGTTCTCTATTTTTCTCGGCGAGATTCTGGCCAGTTTTCTTGACGAGAAACCTGAAAGCCTCGTACACACGACCGGTTTTCTCGGCAAGAAAGCTCTGCCAGCAATTTTCTTGTCGTTTCTTGACGAGAAAACCGGCCGTGTGTACGAGGCTTGAAAGAGATCAATGATATTACCTCTACATAGACTATCCGCCCTTCACTCCATAATGAATGCCGCTGCAAGACTCTTCCACCTTACCAACCGTTCAGTGTCCTCCACCCCTCTCTGCCAATCCCTCCACTGGCTTCCACTCACCTAACGAATAAAATTCAAAGTACTGACAATAATTTACAAAAGCCATCTATAATGTGCCCCCAGCTACATCACTAACCTAGTCCCAAAATACCAACCAAGCCGCTCTCTTTGTTCCTCCCAAGACCTCCTGCTCTCTAGCTCCCTTGTCACCTCCTCCCATGCTCGCCTACAGGACTTCTCCAGAGCTTCTCCCATCCTTTGGAACTCCCTACCCCAATCTGTCCGACTGTCCCCTAATCTATCCAGCTTTAGACGATCCCTGAAAACCCTTCTCTTTAAAGAAGCCTATCCTGCTTCTAACTAATACACTGTTTTACTTCCTCCATCAGCTCATCCCCCACAGCTATTACCTTTTGCATCAATTGACCCTCCCTTTTTAGATTGTAAGCTCTAATTACCCCAATCAATATATTAAATAATGGTGGGTAGATTCTGATAAGTGCCAATGTTCCCGCTATAGACTGCTGAGGTCCAAGGGCCACACATCATAAACCAAAGGGCCACAGCTTGGGTACCAGGGATCTAAGGTCTGTATATTGCATGCAGTTAATATTTCAAACATTGTTTGATGGGGGCTGCCCAATCTGTATATTATTAAAGGAAGCAACAGAATCCCTACAAATAAAACCCTACACTTTATAAACTTATGTAGCGGGGTCCTCAATTTAGGGGTAGTGTTTGAGTGGTAGTTATGCTCAAACACCTAAATTGTTAGGTCATTATCAACCATTTTTGTCTGCAGGAAGAGTATCAGTGTACTGTTCCCTGTGGCCTGCAGCTGGCGCTGCCATAGTAGGCCAGGGTTGAACCGCTGATACAGTGCTGTGTGTCCCCTCTCGGCAACCATACAGTGGGAGTGGTCGGCCTGCTGCGTATGCTGTGAGAGGATATAAAAGGGGCAGACGCTGCCTGTTAGGGGGTCGGTCGTCGGGAGTCCTACTCCCAGGGAGTGTGTGTTCCTGTCCGCCCTGGGCACCTTTGGCCCAGGGGCGGTGGTCGGTGAATCAGTCTCAGGCACCTTTAGCCCTGGGGCTGCAACTAAAGGCCTTGGGCCCAGCACCTTCGGCTGGGGCCCATCAAGGATCAAGGAATTTTAGGGTGCCGCCTTGCGAGGGGACCCACATCTTAGATGAGGAGGCCGGGGAAAGACCGTTCCGAGGGACTGGTGAGAAGTCACAGTGAAGGAAGGGGCCCGGTAACTCTCTGGAGGGATGTCTTCTCCTTACAAAAAGGCCAAGCTTTAAAAACCAAGTTCACCAGGTCTGTGGCAGAGACCAAGTTCACCAGGTCTGTAGCAGAGACCAAGTTTTACCAGTTTGTGTAGTGATTGTGCGGTTAGTTCGAGTACCATTCTGGCTGCTAGTCCCTATCTGGGGAGACTATCCAAATGGGCTAAGTCTAATGAGAAGCCGAGCAGTGAAGTGTATTACGTTTGTGCCTGGACCTCTCCCACACCTTATGCTGTCCTGTTCTCTCTCCAACCTTTCCTATCAGAGACTGTCGTTTTAAGAGAAATAAACTCTACGTTGGAGTTACAGCTGGTGTGGACCTTGAAGTCATTGGGGGAAATAGAGACTCGTCTTTATTGACTATAGAGACAAGAACCATTCTCTGGAGAATCTGGCTGTGGAGACCCATCACAACCCCGCTCAACCTCTTCACCCAGAAGGGTACGGGCATATAGAGCTGGGTGTGCCCTTTCCTCCTGTGAGGAGCCAAAAGACAAGGAGGAGAGGGTGGTAAGCGCTATACTTATATACAGTATATGTACTATATTTATATATACATATATATATACTGTGTATATATATATATATATATATATATATATATATATATATATATATACCGGGTATATACCGTATTTATCGGTGTATAACACGCACTTTTTTCCCCTTAAAATCAGGGGAAAATCGTGGGTGCGTGTTATACGCCGATACCCACTGATCCCGGCGATCTCCGCTGACTGAGCGGAGCGCAGCGATCGCCGCCGAGATACACATAGCCGAGTGTACTCGGCTATACTCGGCTTTTCTCGGCTCTGCTCACAGTCACGCCCAGTCCCGCCATTGGACCTGTGATATGTCCATCATAGGGCGGGACTCGGCGTGACTGTGAGCGGAGCCGAGAAAAGCCGAGTATAGCCGAGTACACTCGGCTATGTGTATCTTGGCGGCGGCTCCGCCCAGTCCCTGCGTCTCTGCGTTCCCTGCGTTCTCGGCGGCGTTCGCCCCGCTCCGCCTAGTCTCTGTGGCGATCTCGGCGGCGCCAATTTTGAAAACTGGGGCAAGGCTGCACTTAGCAAAGGCTGCACTGGACACTGGGCAAAGCTACACTGGGAAAAGGCTGCACTGGACAAAGCTGCACTGGACACTGGGCAAAGGCTGCACTGGGCAAAGGCTGCACTGGACACTGGGCAAAGCTGCACTGGACACTGGGCAAAGGCTGCACTGGACAAAGCTGCACTGGACACTGGGCAAAGGCTGCACTGGGCAAAGGCTGCACTGGACACTGGGCAAAGCTGCACTGGACACTGGGCAAAGGCTGCACTGGACAAAGCTGCACTGGACACTGGGCAAAGGCTGCACTGGGCAAAGGCTGCACTGGACACTGGGCAAAGCTGCACTGGACACTGGGCAAAGGCTGCACTGGACAAAGCTGCACTGGACACTGAGCAAAGCTGCACTGGGCAAAGGCTGCACTGGACACTGGGCAAAGGCTGCAACGGACACTGGTAAGGCTGCATTTAAATGTAAGTTTTTTTTTTTCCTTAAACTTCCCTCCTAAAAGTTTTTTTCCCTAAAATTCCCTCCTAAACTTGGGGTGCGTGTTATACGCCGGTGTGTGTTATACGCCGATAAATATATATATAATTTTTTTTTTTATTTCCTAGATGATGTTGATCTGGAAGACTCAAAAAAAAAAAAAAAACATGTTAAGGTGCTGGCAAATCTTTGAAGGAAATTGGATACTGTGCAGGCCTCCAGAGAGTATTACAGGAAAGGTTGTCTCGACGTAGAAGGGTAATTCAATTTATTTCAAACAATCACATTTGTTTGTCATAAATCCATATTTATTTTTTATGCTGGCCCTGTAAACAAGTAGCAGCGCAGCCGAAGTGATTTAGTTGCTTATTGTGTGTACTCTCAGGGGCCGCCTGGCACTGACAAAATGATCTTTTTGTACATAGAGAGGAGAGGGCGGCCTTAAAGGAGCGCTGGTTCATTTCATTATGACAACTGCATTTGCTGCGCTGATAATTCGACTTCTTGTAAGGAGACATCAAGGATGTAATCATGTGACATTTTTTGAGGTGATAGATAGTACTTTTGCTGCTCGTCTTGCCTTGACAGTGGTTTTTTTTTTCCGCCATGATAACATCCTTTATACCACATCAGATCTACATGCACTGCAGTGATGGCTAAATGGCATTTCTCAAGGCCTGATAGTGACATCAGAGGAGTGTACTGTACAATATTTATTTTGTATGTGTATTATACTATGTGTATATATATATATATATATATATATATATATTTTATTTTTTTATTTTATTTATATATATATATATATATATATATATATTATATATATTTATATATATACAGTTTATATATATATATATATATATATATATATATATATACAGTTTATATATATATATATTATATATATTTTTATATATACATACATATATATATATATATATATAAAAATATATATAAAAAAATATATATATTTATATATATAAAAATATATATATATATATATATATATATATATATATATATATATTTTTTTTTTATATATACAGTACATTTATATATATATATATATATATATATATATATATATATATATACATATACATATATATATATTTATATAAGGTGCACGTCGGTTACAGCTGGTGGTGCTAGCAATCAAGCCCTTCCACGGGCTTCGCTATAAAGAAAATTGCAAAGGGATTGCTGCACAACAATTCTTTTTTATTTGAAGAAATTCGTCAAAAAGACATCACAAAAATCATATGTATAATCAGGCTATCATGATGGTAACAGTTTCCAACGCCCTTCTTCAGAGCATCATGCCTATACACTGATCACAAATGTGACTGAATAAATAGTTCAACATCAATTAACAAACATGCAAATAGTCTGGAATCAATTGATCAATCAATTAAGTTTAAACTTCATTTTGTAACATCACACTTGAATGTATCATGATCCTAGGAATCACAGTCATGGGCGGTAATAGAAAATGCTCACACCAATCGGAATATATCCAACAGGAACCCTAGAAACGAATCAACAAATAACCAATCAAAAATACTGATAGAATACATATTTAACCCGTCCATTAAAAATGTGCAAATATGTCCATAACAAATTTGAATACCTGGACGTCCAGATTGTCAAATTAGTTATGGATATATTTCTTCAAATAAAAAAGAATTGTTATGCAGCAATCCCTTTGCAATGTATATATATACATACAGTGGGGAAAATAATTATTTGATCCCCTGCAGATTTTGCCCACTTACAAAGAAATGAAGGGTCTATACTTTTTATCATAGATGTATTTTAAATGATAGAGACGGAATATCAACCAAAAATCCAGAAAAAACACATGATACAAATGTTATAAATGGAGTTGCAGTTCAGTGAGTAAAATAAGTATTTGATCCCCCAAGCAAAACATGACTTAGTAGTTGGTGGAGAAACCCTTGTTGCCGATCACAGAGGTCAGATGTTTCTTGTAGTTGGTTTCCAGGTTTGCACACATCTCAGGAGAGATTTTGGTTCCACTCTTCTTTACAGATCTTCTCTAAATCGTAAAGGTTTCTTGGCTGTCGCTTGGCAACTGGAAGTTTCAGCTCCCTCCATACATTTTCTATTGGATTAAGGTCTGGAGACTGGCTAGGCCACTCTATGGTCTTAATGTGGTTCTTCATGAGCCACTCCTTTGTTGCCTTGGCGGTATGTTTTGGGTCATTGTCATGCTGAAAGACCCATCCATGACCCATCTTCAGTGTTCTGGCTGAGGGAAGAAGGTTCTCATCCAAGATTTTACAATACATGGCCCGTCTATTGACCGCTCAATGTCACAAAGTCGGCCTGTACATTTAGCAGAGAAACAGCCCCAAAGCATCATGTTTCCACCTCCGTGCTTGACTGTAGGGGTGGTGTTCTTAGGGTCACAGTCAGCATTTTTTTTCCTGATGGAGATGGTTTTCGCTGTGTGTTAGTACTCAGGATTGCCCCACCAGGAATTAAGCAAGCCAGAGTCCAGTAGCAGATATAGCTGATAGGGATAAACCAGAAGCGTAGTCGAGGAACAAGCCAAAGGTCAGTAACAGAGGCATAACTAGAAACTTCAGGGCCCCGATGCAAGAAATTAAGCATAATTTTGATACTTTTTTTTTGAGGGGTGTTGTGGGGGGGGGTTGGCATCAGTGGCAGCAGTGATGGTGTTGAAGGGGGGTGGCATCGGTGGTGTTGGGGGTGTGTGGCAGCGGCTGTGTTGATGGGGGGTGGCAGTGGTAGTGTTGAGAGGGGGTGGCAGTGGTAGTGTTAAGAGGGGGTGGCGCAGTGGTGGTGGTGATGAGGGGGGTGTCAGAGGTGATAGTGTTGAGGGGGGTGGCAGCAATGGTGTTGAGGGGGGTGGCAGCGGTGGTGTTGGGGGGGTGGCAGCGGTGGTGTTGAGGGGGGGTGACAGTGGTGGTATTAAGGGGGGTGGCAGCGATGGTTTTGAGGGGGGTGTCAGATGTGGCAGTGGTAGTGTTGAGGGGGTGTGTCAGTGGTAGTGTTGAGAGGGGGTGGCAGCAGCGGTGGTGTTGAAGGGGGGTGTCAGAGGTGGCAGTGTTGAGGGGGGGTGGCAGCGGTGGTGTTGAGGGGGGATGGCAGCGGTGGTATTAAGGGGGGTGGCAGCGGTGGTATTGAGGGGGGATGGCAGAAGTGGTGGGGGGATGGGATCAGTGAGAGGCAGAGGTGGTGGAGGTTGGAATCGATTGCACTGGCAATTTGTCACTTACTTAGTTCAGGCAATCGATTCCTCCTCAGAACTCTGTCACACGGTGAGCCTAGGGATGCCTTTTCCTCATGTGCACTCCTGGCAATCGCAGGAGAGAGCTCCTCCCCCTCCACGCGACTGGTGTCAGCTGGTCAGCTGACTTTCTTTTTCAGTGACCGCCCTCGCCTCCCTACGTTCTCTCTGGATAGGGGTGGGGCGGGGCGGTCCACGTCCACTGTCTCAGCCCTGCCTTCACTCCCCTCATCCTTAACACTATCCCACGGTGGAGCTAACTGGCGGGCCCCTCACACTGGCAGATGGACGGGTGGGGGGGTCCGCGGGCACCTTACACTGGCGGACAGACGAAGGGGGGCATGCGGGCCCCCCTAAAGTAGCGGAACTACGGGGCCCAGTCACGATTGCGACCGCTGCGACCATGATAATTCCGCCACTGGTCAGTAAAAAGTGGTTGCAGGTTGGAATCAAGCAGAAACATAGTCTAAGAACAAGCCAAAGGTTGGTAATGAGTGGTATTGAAGATACGGATGGCAGCAGGAGTGACAAGAGCGAGACACTGGCTGGAAAGAGCACCATAATCTGGCAACCGGGAAGTACAAAGCCTTGGCCCAAATAGGAAGTTTATGGGGGGGGGTGAAAAAGGGGTGAAAAAGGTTCAAGAGAAACAAGGCAAGGTTGTCTAAGGAAGCAGACAGGGGGCTGTGAAGCATCTCAGGTGGCTCAGCAAGAACTGCTAGACACAGCAGAGGTTGCAGGTTCAGATCCTGTTCCTAACAATTATATTTAGTTGAATGCAATTCTACCATTAAAGCCTCATACACAAGGTCAGACTTTTTGACAACAAACTTCTAAATTTCCAGGTTTTTAAAAAAATACGACCGTGTGTACGCTCCATCGGACAAACTTTTTCGTTTTTCATCGTACAAATGTTCGCTCTGCAAACAGACAAACTTTTCGGCAACAAAAGTCCTACGGTGCAAAATCCTATCATGTGTACAGAAGTCTATTGGACTTTAGTCCAAAGTACAAACACGCATGCTCAGAAGCAATGTAATCAACCAACAATAGCAGAAGTTGACCAAAGGGTGGCGGTAAAGAGCAGAAAAGAGCAGAAAAACCAAGTGATTTTGGGAAAGTTTGCTAAAAAAAAGTCCTGCCATGTGTATGCATACCAAGTTCACGGCCAACGCCCCTCAAACAAAAATCCACGGAAAAGTTTGTTTAAAGTCCGACCATGTGTATAGCCTCATACACAGGGTCGGACTTCAAACAAACTTTTCCGTGGATTTTTGTCCGAAGGGAGTTGGCCGGGAACACCCATAGCATACACATGGCAGGACTTTTATGCAAACTTTCCCAAAACCTTTCCAACATCACGTGGTTTTTCCGCTCTTTACCGCCACCCTTTGGCCAACTTCTGCTATTGTTGGTTGATTTTAACATTGGTCCTAGGCATTCTTATTTGTCCATCGGACAAAAGTCCGATGGATTTCTGTACACCGGTCGGACTTTGCTCCATCAGACTTTTGTTGGGGAAAAGTTTGTCCGTTTGTAGACCGAACATTTGTCCGATGAAAACCAAAAAAGTTTGTCGGATGGAGCGTACACACGGTCGGATTTTTTGTCAAACTTGCTCATTTTGAAGTTTGTTGGCCAAAAGTCCGACCGTGTGTACGGGGCTTAAAGCCCCGTACACACGGTCGGACTTTTGGCCAACAAACTTAATTTTGAGCAAGTTGGACCAACAATCCGACCGTGTGTACACTCCATCAGACAAACTTTTTTCGTTTGGTTTTGGATTTCATCGGACAAAAGTTGGGTCTGCAAACGGACAAGATTTTGCCCAACAAAAGTCAGATGGAGCAAAGTCCGACCGTGTGTACAGATAACCATCGGACTTTAGTCCGATGGACAAAACAACTAATGTTAAAATCAACCAACAATAGTAGAAGTTGACCAAAGGGTGGCAGTAAAGAGCAGAAAAGAGCCGAAAAAACACGCAATGTTGTAAGAAGTTTTAAGAAAGTTTGCAGAAAAGTCCTGTGGTGTGTATGCTATGGGTGTTCCCAACCAACTCCGTTCGGACAAAAAAACACGGAAAAGTCAGATGGAAGTCCGACCGTGTGTACAAGGCTTAACACTTACAAAGCAGAAAAGTGAGCACTAGAAGCTTTATCTTAAACAGATGCAGCGCCCCTCATGGTAGCAGGTTCAGTAGCACTCAGTAACAGGTTCAGTAAAGCCCCATATACATGGTCGGACTTCAAACCAACTTTTCCGTGGAATTTTGTTTGAAGGGCGTTGGCCGTGAACTTGGTATGCATACACATGGCAGGACTTTTTCAGCAAACTTTCACCAAGCTTTAAGCCCCATACACACGGTCGGACTTTTTGCCTACAAACTTCTAAATTCCCAGGTTTTAAAAAAAATCCAACCGCGTGCACGCTCCATCGGACAAACTTTTGCGGTTTTCATCGGACAAAAGTCCGCTTTGCAAACGAACAAACTTTTCGGCAACAAAAGTCCTACGGTGCAAAGTCCTGCCGTGTGAACAGAAATCCATCGGACTTTAGTCCAAAGTACAAACACGCATGCTCAGAACCCATGTTAAAATCAACCAACAATAGCAGAAGTTGACCAAAGGGTGGCGGTAACGAGCAGGAAAGAGCAGAAAAAACACGTGATTTTGGGAAAGTTTGCTGAAAAAGTCCTGCCATGTGTATGCATACCAAGTTCACGGCCAACGCCCTTCAAACAAAAATCCACTGAAAAGTTTCTTTGAAGTCCGACCGTGTGTATGAGGCTTCCGAGCGACTGTT
Source organism: Rana muscosa (assembly GCA_029206835.1). Classification (NCBI taxonomy): domain Eukaryota; kingdom Metazoa; phylum Chordata; class Amphibia; order Anura; family Ranidae; genus Rana; species Rana muscosa. The sequence goes on from CM055125.1 coordinate 374,953,266, forward strand.
CCACTCAGACACAATGTGTGTGCCAGCCAAACACTATCACTGTTTTTGAAGCACAGGAGTGGCAGAACAGTATGGCTGGCTGGCTGCTACAGGCTTGTGCAGTTTTGCAGAGGAGTATCCTCAGGCACAGTGGACACAACACAGTTAGCGATCCCCCTTTTCTTCTCGCCATGTCACGTCATGACTATACAGAACCGGCTCCTGTTATCGGTGGTAACCTGGCGATTAGAGTCTGCAGTGGAGTATCTCTTCTTTGTCTACCAAAATTATCAGTAGAGAAAGATGCTGGCTCCATGACGTAGTGAACCATAAAAGTTTTAAATTAGGACCATGTTGTCCTCTTGCAAATGACTTGCAATGCCATGTGAGAGAAAGCCACCCATGAAGTCAACACTCTCCTGGTTCCTGGGGAAACCAAACCTTGTGCCTAAAGCCCCATACACACGGTCGGACTTCCATCGGACTTTTCCGTGTTTTTTTGTCCGAACAAAGTTGGTCGGGCACACCCATAGCATAAACACGCTCTGACTTTTCTGCAAACTTTCCCAAAACTTTTTGCAACATCACGTGGTTTTTCTGCTCTTTTCTGCTCTTTACTGCCACCCTTTGGTCAACTTCTGCTATTGTTGGTTGATTTTAACATTAGTTGTTTTGTCCATCGGAGATGGTTTTCTGTACACACGGTCAGACTTTGCTCCATCGGATTTTTGTTGGCCAAAAGTTTGTCCGTTTGCAGACCCAACTTTTGTCCGATGAAAACACAAAAAACACCAAAAAAGTTTGTCCGATGGAGCGTACACACGGTCGGATTGTTGTTCCAACTTGCTCAAAATGAAGTTTGTTGGCCAAAAGTCCGACCGTGTGTACGGGGCTTTATACACCAATTGTATATCCACCACAATCCATGCAGCAAGGGTTCTGTATGATGATTACCGTATTTATCGGCGTATAACACGCACCCCAAGTTTAGGAGGGAATTTTAGGGAAAAAAACTTTTAGGAGGGAAGTTTAAGGAAAAAAAAAACTTACATTTAAATGCAGCCTTACCAGTGTCCATTGCATTCTTGTCAGTGCAGCCTTGCCAGCAGTGTCCATTGCAGCCTTGCCCCAGTGTCCAGTGCAGCCTTTGCCCAGTGTCCAGTGCAGCTTTACCCAGTGTCCAGTGCAGCCTTTGCCCAGTGCAGCCTTTGCCCAGTGTCCAGTGCAGCTTTGCCCAGTGTCCAGTGCAGCCTTTGCCCAGTGCAGCCTTTGCCCAGTGTCCAGTGCAGCTTTACCCAGTGTCCAGTGCAGCCTTTGCCCAGTGCAGCCTTTGCCCAGTGTCCAGTGCAGCTTTACCCAGTGTCCAGTGCAGCCTTTGCCCAGTGCAGCCTTTGCCCAGTGTCCAGTGCAGCTTTGCCCAGTGTCCAGTGCAGCCTTTGCCCAGTGTCCAGTGCTGCTTTGCCCAGTGTTCAGTGCAGCTTTGCCCAGTGTCCAGTGCAGCTTTGCCCAGTGTCCAGTGCAGCCTTTGCTCAGTGCAGCCTTTGCCCAGTGTCCAGTGCAGCTTTGCCCAGTGTCCAGTGCAGCCTTGCCCCAGTTTTCAAAATTGGCGCCGCTGAGATCGCCGCAGAGACTGGGTGGAGCGGGGCGAACACCGCCGAGAACGCAGGGACTGGGCGGAGCCGAGATACACATAGCCGAGTGTACTTGGCTCTAGTCGGCGTGGGCGTGACTGTGAGCGGAGCCGAGAAAAGCCGAGTACACTCGGCTATGTGTATCTCGGCGGCGATCGCTGCGCTCCGCTCAGTCAGCGGAGATCGCCGGGATCAGTGGGTATCGGCGTATAACACGCACCCACGATTTTCCCCTGATTTTAAGGGGAAAAAAGTGCGTGTTATACGCCGATAAATACGGTACTTTCTTCTCTTCTTACCAGAGCAAATAACGAAAAGAGATGATCAGAATCTCTAAACAAAGCCGTAACTTCTAGGTACGCTTAAACATATTATATATTTGTTCTTGGTTTAGTTCTTTTTATTGCACACTCGACCCTTACATAAAATAGGGCAGTTATCCAAACCTGTTCTGATAATAAAGGGCAACATTTCCACTTTACCTCCGAGTTTTGCCTCTCCGAACTTGGGTGTTACAGAGTTAACCATTTATTCTAATTAAAACCAGATAATGCGAAATCTGGCACATCAGGACGTAACTTTCCCCAACTCTGCAATGCTTTACTCAGACCACTTAAAACAAAAAATCTGGCAATTTCCCAGACTACATACGTGAATCAGCTTTGTGACCCCTGGGTCCATTTTAATTAATAATCTACTTCCCTTTACATCTTCGGCTTGTGTCTACGTAAGTGTAGCATTATTAATCAGCATGACAAATAAGTCACTGGGGACTTGTACAAAATATAATAGTGCAGTAATTTGTTGTTAAAGGGGGTCTCTGCATTCAGATGACATGTCTTGTCATCTTCTTTTGGAGAGTTTAAAGTGTATGTTTCAGCCTAAAAGTTTTTGTTTTTCTTCAGGTGGAACCCGGTGGGCCCAATCAGCCCTTGACTTATATCCGCTGCTGATGAACATTGAGCTTTATCATGCAATTTGGTGATTTAAAACATCACATATTAAGTGTATCTCTTTTCCAGTCCAGCTTGTAGATTTGTTTTTCCCATTTTTAACCCTGATGAAGGGGACATGTTCTGGCCCCTGAAACGCATCGGCTGTTTTGTAAAACCTTTTGTTTTATCAAATGTTAGAATAAATTTGTATCTCGACTATTAACTCATGTTTTAGTGATTCAATCTTAGATCCATTTAGTAGCATTACAAACCAAAGGAACTGTGGAAATCTCTTGGTGTGTAGAAGCTGCCAGCCCAGAATCCAGACCACTTGCTGTTCATAATGGGCATAGCAAAAATATAGACCTGAGAATTCAGTGCAGGATTGGTGAAACCCTTCATAATGGGAACAGCAGGTGCACAGACCTTAGAACCCAGTGCAGACTGGTGGGAATCCTTCATAATGGGCACAGTAGGTGTGCAGACCTGGGAACCCACTGCAGGAATTGTAGAAACCCTTCATAATGGGCACAGTAGGTGTTCAGACCTTAGAACCCAGTGAAGGAATATTGGGAACCTTTATATTGGGCACAGCAGGTGCAAAGACCTTAGAACCAAGTGCAGAATGGTGGGAACCCTTCATATTGGGCACAGTAGGTGTGCAGACCTGGGAACCCAGTGTAGGAATTGTAGCAAACAACAAGACCTGGGCAATGCCCAGGAAAAAACCAAGCCTACTTACTGACCAGCTCGCAGACAACCAATTAACCTGTCTTATGCCGCGTACACACATCCGTTTTTAATGTCATTTTTAAAACCGACGTTTTTCTCGTCGTTTTTTTTCTTGTTTCCTCTCCACCCTGTCTTGCGTACACACGATCATGAAAAAAAACGCTCGAGCAAAGCGCAGTGACGTACAACACGTACGACGGCACTATAAAGGGGAAGATCCGTTCGAATGGCGCCACTCTTCATGTTAGTAAAGTTTGTTGAGCGACGATTCGCGCTTTTCAGCCTCGTGCTTTTCAGTCCGTTAAAGCGTGACGAATGTGCTATCTCCATTATGAACGCCAGTTTTACCAGAACGAGCGCTCCCGTCTCATACTTGATTCTGAGCATGCACATTTTTTTTCCCCTCGTTAAAGCATACACACTACCGTTTTTCACGACGTTAAAAAAAACAACCTGAAAAACGACGTGAAAAAATAGAGCATGTTCGAAATTTTTATTGCCCGTTTTTCATGTCGTTAAAAATGCTCTGGAGCATACACACGATCGGTTTTAATGCCCATTTTTAAAAATGGAATTTTTAACGTCATGAAAAACGATCGTGTGTACGCGGCATAACAGTATGCGTTAAAAACAGGGGTTTTGTCAGCACGCATTTACAAACGCATGCGTGAGCCACGTCAAGGCACCCTGTAATCTGTGGTCCTACACTAACCTATGAGTGGCCCCACAATGGAGGCACATGCATTCTGATGGATAGATGAGGACAGGGGGACTGAAGGGGAGCCAGGTTAGTGTAGGACCACATATTCCAGGGTGCCTTGACGTAGCTCTGTGGCTCACGCATGCGTTTGTAAATGCGTGCGGACAAAATCCCTGTTTTAATGCATACTGTTAGCCAGGTTAATTGGTTGTCTGCGAGCTGGTCGGTAAGTAGGCTTGGTTTTTTCCTGGGCATTCCCCAGGCCTTGTTGTTACCTGTTTCAGCCTTCCAATGCTGCTTACTGCGATGGCCAGCTATAAATGGGGGCGGTGGACAAGTTTGTTTTTCACCTAGGAATTGTAGGAACCCTTCATAATGGGTACAGTAGGTGTACAGAGCTTAGAACCCAGTGAAGGAATGGTGGGAACCCTTTATAATGGGCACAGTAGGTGTACAGACCTTAGAACGCAGTGAAGGAATGGTGGGAACCCTTTATAATGGGAACAGTAGGTGTACAGACCTTAGAACCCAGTGAAGGAATGGTGGGAACCCTTTATAATGGGAACAGTAGGTGTACAGACCTTAGAACGCAGTGAAGGAATGGTGGGAACCCTTTATAATGGGCACAGCAGGTGCAAAGACCTTAGAACCCAGTGCAGAATGGTGGGAACCCTTCATATTGGGCACATTAGGTGTGCAGACCTGAAAACCCAGTGTAGGAATTGTAGGAACCCTTCATAATGGGCACAGTAGGTGTACAGAGCTTAGAACCCAGTGAAGGAATGGTGGAAACCTTTCATATCGGGCACAGCAGGTGTACAATCCTTAGAACCCAGTGCAGAATTGTTGGAAATCAAAAGTCAATATAGGAATGGTGGGAGCCCCTTGTGATGGCCACTGCTTGACTGTCTAGACCCAGTACCTCAACTCAGAGATCTCTCCAATAGAGTCGCTGAGACATAAAAGACACACGACCGAGAATCTCGTCGTAAAAAAAACCCGTTGTTTTTCTCGACGAGATTCTTGTCAAGCTTTCCTTGCATACACACTGTCAATTCCAAATCTCGTCGTTGTAAATAGCGCTCACGTACAACACGTACGACGGCAATATAAAGGGGAAGTTCGATTCCAATGGCGCCGGGCTGCTTTTGCTGATCTCGTGTTACCGCGTGTTAGTAAAAGTTTGGGGAGAGACGATTCGCGCTTTTTAGTCTTCGTACTTTCAGTTCGTTACAGCGTGACGAATGTGCTATCTCCATTACGAACGCTAGTTTTATCAGAATGAGCAATTTTTTAAGACTTGGAAAAGCATAAACACGACCGGTTTTCTCGTTGGGAAACAGGCTGACGAGAATCCCGACGAGAAAAACGAGAATCCTGACGAGAAAATAGAGAGCAGGTTCTCTATTTTTCTCGTTGAGATTCCCGGCAGTTTTTCCCGACGAGAAACCGTACACAGGAACGGTTTTCTCGGCAAGAAAGCTCTCCCAGCAGTTTTCTTGTCGTTTCTTGACGAGGAAACCGGTCGTGTGTACGAGGCTTCACTCTTTTTATGACATTTTTCTCCCCCAGTCCTGTTGTGGGCCCCTTGATCTATATACAATGCACAGCTAAAAGTATCCAGACACCCCTTCTAATTGGTGGAATGGGCTATATTTATAGACTACACCCACTGTCTAGTTAAAGTAGGAAACTCAAATTGAGCATGTGATAGAAGAATGCCTAGGGTTCAGCTTTTGCGAAATCTTTACGTTAACATGATCAGCTGATTCACTGATATATGTATTCAGTTGACGTTATATGCAAATCTTGTTTTTACTGTAAAAATCAGGTTTGTTCCCACACCTTCCCAACTTAAAGCCGAACTCCAGGCAGATATAAAAACACCAATGAATATAGCTCTGCATACATTACTACATTCATGAAAAGTTTTTTTGTTGTAATACGTGAATTAGACCCGTTATCTGCCTGTATAGTTGGACTCAGCGAGGGGGTAGAACAAATGGGTTAGTTTAGTTTAGGTTTTAGCTCATGGGTTGGAGGACTAGGGCAAAGTACTTGGGTTAAATGCACCTGTGCCCCTACTATGCACATGAAAAACTTTATTTTAATATGTATAAACTTTAAATACATTAATGTCCATAATCTGAGAGTAGATGCACTTTAAAACAAGCCCTCACTAACATCTGTAGCTGCAGGCATTGTGGGGAACGTCAACGTTCACAACTAGGGATGAACTATGGGTTTAGACTTAAAGAGGAACTGCGGTCTGCTCACATCATTTGTAATAAAAACATATTTGCCATTCTGAAGCTTCCCTCCAACCACTTTGCATATTATTTTATATATACTGTGATTCTGTACTTGCCAAATATGCTGCAGAAATCTCCCTCTACTGAGTCTGGCTGCTGCCATTTTAACTGTGGGCAGCTGAAGCTGCTGCCTGTTCACTTCCTGGATTTACACAGACACACACACACATATAGGCACGCCTCCAGCTCTGCAGCCCTCATTGGCCCTCTTATGACTCACCCCCTCTCCCTTCCTGGCAAACTTTCACGAGAGTGAGAGAGGGAGCTGTGCATGATGTCATAAGCCTAGACTAATGACCAGACAAGAAACAGGAAGTGGGCTGTATAAGGTATTTACTGGCAGAAAAAGAATGTTTTACTATCCAAAGTTAAAACAACAACAACAAGGGCAGAAGATTTAATAATTGGAAAGTTGAAAAAATGACTGAAGAGCCGCTTTAAGATGCATTCTGTCTGACCTTTGTTCTGGTAGACTTTAATTTCAGATGGTAATAAAGTCATTTTTTGTACTTGTACCTACAGGTAAGCGCATAATAAGGCATAGCTGCAGGTACAGTGAATATCTCCTAAACTTGGGGTGTTTAGAAGATATTCACACCAGATGCAGCCGGTGACGTCACTGGTTCATGCACTTTGAAGGTCCGGCATACCGTGCTGGACCTTCAGAGCTCTGTGCTGGAGCCAAATTACGTCATCGCGGCCCCGGCTACTCATACAACCAGAGCCTGCGAACACGGAAGGAATACTAGAGGGGATAGAAGCCCTGTCAGCGGTGAGAGCTACATTCTAAGGTAAGTATTTCATGATGTGCTCGTAATGCATACTAGCACATTATACCATTGCCTTGCAGGGGATTTTCTTTCAATGCTGCATTTTACTACCGCTTTAAACACAGGACAGGGGCTCTGGGTGGGGGAAGCAAGGTGAGCTGAGCTGCTGAGAGAATGACCTGAAGGAATTCAGTGCTGTGAATAGTGAGGATTGACTGTTCCACTAGAGTGACCACATTTCCAAACTACCATTCAGGGACAGTCCCCCTTCCCAAAAATCAGCTTGTGCTGTAACAAATCACAGCACAGTGGTTGGACACAAGAGGCGGGATTTATTATTTCTCCAATCACAAGCAGGGGCGGGGATTGTGCTCCTCCAGGCATTTCCGGCCAGGGCAAGTACTGTCAGTGAGTAAAGCGGTGATGTGGCGGTCTTTTTTGGGGGCATCTGATTGGCCCAGGGGGTAGCTGTGTCAGTTTCAATCCGGGACACTGTATTGTCCTGGAATGAAGGTGCCCGGGACAGACCTGCAAAATGCGCGGGACTGTCCCGGGCAATCCGGGACACGTGGTCACCCTATGTTCCACAGTGCCTACAGCTAAAGAGGTCAGTGGAGGCTTGTTTGCTTACACTTAAGACTATGTAAATACAGTAAGTTCAGTTAAAGGTTAAGTTTAGGCTTTAGGGGTGTCTAGATGTTAAAGCTGAACTCTGCGCAGAAAAAGTTAAGAATATAAGTTAAGGATAAGGATTAGGATATAAATCCACTTTGTGTGCCCCAAAGGCCTTCACAAACCCAGATAGTAACTTCTAAATGTAGTTAGTAGTGACATAATCACCGTGCTGTACATAACTTGTGCAAAGAGCAGAGCTGTAGGAGGGGCCCAGCAGGCTCCACCCACTACAGGGCACCTGCAGAAAACTACATGAGAGGGTCAATGCAAGACCAGACATTCTGCAAAAGGAGAGAGAGCAGCAGTGAGCGGTCTTTGTAATAGGAAGTCTTACACTGGGTTATTGCACAGATCTGGAAGAAATATACAAGGCACATCAAGATTCAAGGAAGAATACACAAGACACTTGTTTGTAGATGATTCTTGCTTATCCCGGAGTTCAGTTTTAAATTAAGAGCTAAAGGATGAGTGTTGAGGGCTTATTTTAATGGGAGGTTGAGTGCTTAAGGTTCACGTATTGGGGAGGAGGAAGGAAAAGTTTAGGCTAGGGAATGGTTTTAATATTTGAGGCAAAACTCACAGGTCCGGCTTTCTATAAGAAGATAATCTGTGAATAAATATATAAAGTTCTTAAAAAAGTTTACTAATTTGTCTTAACCACTTGTCCACCGCCCGCCGTCATATGACGGCGGGACGAAGACTCTCGTTCTGATCGGACGTCATATGACGTTGTGCCTTCCCGAGCCACTAGGGGGCGCGCGCGCCTGCCGCATCACTGGGGACCTGATGCACGTGCCCGACGGCCGCGATGGCCGCCGGGCACCCGCGATTGCCCAGTAACTGAGCAGGACCGTGGATCTATGTGTGTAAACACAGAGATCCACGTCCTGTCAGGGAGAGGAGACCAATGGTGTGTCCCTTGTACATAGGGAGAACCATCGGTCACCTCCCCTAGTCAGTCCCCTCCCCCCACAGTAAGAATCTCTCCCTAGGGAACACATTTAACCCCTTGTTTGCCCCCTAGTGTTAACCACTTCCCCGCCAGTCAAATTTATACAGCAATCGATGCATTTTTATAGCACTGATCTCTGTATAAATGTGAATGGTCCCAAAAATGTGTCAAAAGTGTCCGATGTGTCCGCTGCAATATCACGATAATATCACGCCACAGTCACGATAAAAATCGCTGATTGCCGCCATTGCTAGTAAAAAAATTTAAATAAAAAAAATGCTAGAAATCTATCCCCTATTTTGTAGCTGCTATAACTTTTGCGCAAACCAATCAATATACGCTTATTGCGATTTTTTTTTACCAAAAATATGTAGAAGAATACATATCGGCCTAAACTGAGGAAAAAATTTGTTTAAAAAAAAATGGATATTTATCATAGCAAAAAGTAAAAAATATTGTGTTTTTTTTCAAACTTGTCCCTCTTCTTTTGTTTATAGCGCACTACCTCTTATTGTAGTCTCCCCATCTGTGTGTGATTTATAAAAATAAATTCTGCAAATACCTAATTTCACTGCCGAAAATTTGGGATCACATGACCAGCCAGCTTTCTCCTTTCCTCCTCTGAGAGATGCAGCGGGCGGGTCTGAGATTTCCCTGCTGATGTCAGTCTGGGGGGGGGGGGGGGGGAGAGAAGGAGAGAGCTGGCTGGTCATGTGATCGCAATCTCAGCTCTTAAATTAGGTATTTACAGCATTTTTATATTTATAAATCATTCACAGAGGGGGACACTGCAATAGGAGGCAGGGCTGATGGTGTATACAGGTTAGTGTTATGAGAGCAGCAGGAGGGGCGGCTCACAGACAGAGAGGGGAGGAGGAGGAGGAGGACACAGGAGCAGAGAGGAGAGCAAATAGCAGGCTGCTGATGACAGAGGCACGTAAACTGACCACGGTGTGTGGTCTCAGCAGCCATGATACACCGTGGTCAGTTTACAGAGGGGTCAGGATCAGGGTCAGGGGACAGGATCAGCCAAGTTTTTTAGGTGTTACAGGGGGCCAAATGACATAGGACAAGCACTATGTCACATAACATGCTTTAACCACTTAACGACTGCTCACGGCATATATACGTCGGCAGAATGGCACGGACAGGCACAATCACGTACCTGTACGTCCCCTTTAATTGCCTGCCGTGTGGTTGCGCGCGCGCCGCCGCCGGCACGCTCACGACCCTGCAGTCATCCCCGTGAGTGGGACCGCGGGTTCCGCGGACTCGATCGCTGTGGGGATCCCCGCGATCGTCTCATGGAGGGATGGAGTAAGGAGATGTTAGTGTAAACACAACATCTCCCCGCTCGCCTACTGACACTGTCACCGATCTCCGCTCTGTGTAATCAGAGCCGGAGATCGGTGATGTGTCACTCATAGCCACGCCCCCTAACAGTGAGAATCACTCCCTTAGGCACACTTAACCCCTTCAGCGCCCCTAGTGGTTAACCCCTTCACTGCCAATGTCATGTTTACAGTAACCAATGCATTTTTATTGCACTGATCGCTGTAAAAATGACAATGGTCCCAAAATGGTGTCAAAAGTCTCCGATGTGTCCTCCATAATGTTGCAGTCATGATAAAAATCGCTGATCGCCACCATTACTAGTAAAAAAAAAAAAAATGCCATAAAACAGTCCCCTGTTTTGTAGATGCTATAACTTTTGCGCAAACCAATCAATAAACGCTTATTGCGATTTTTTTTACAAAAAATACGTAGGAGAATACGTATCGGCCTAAACTGAGGAAGAAAAAACGTTTTTTTTATATATTGTTTGGGGATATTTATTATAGCAAAAAGTAAAAAATATTGCATTTTTTTCAAAATTGTCGCTCTATTTTTGTTTATAGCACAAAAAATAAAAACCACAGAGGTGATCAAATACCACCAAAAGAAAGCTCTATTTGTGTGGAAAAAAGCACATAATTTTTGTTTGGGAGCCACGTCGCACGACTGCGCAATTGTCAGTTAAAGCGACACAGTGCCGAATCGCAAAAAGGGGCCTGGTCTTTATGCTGCGTATTGGTCCGGGGCTTAAGTGGTTAAAGGAGCAGAATACATTTTTTTGTTTGTTTGGGTTAACAAACACTTTAATTGCTCAAGTTATTAAGAATGTGATATTGATGCCTGTGACAGGGGTCACTTTGGGCACAGGGTGAGCAAGAAAATAATGGACATTAAGAATATATCTTGGACTACCTAAAATGGGATAGTAATATTAATCCACAATATTTACTGTTTGTTGCTCCTGAACTCAACAGGTTAATTGAAAGGGCTGATGTATTCAACTTCAATCACCCACCTGCCTGTTGTGATGTAAATGAATCTAGGATGGCTTCTGAAGATCCTTTCATTGTGAATAGTGCTAATTAACTCTGTACTTGTGTGTATTGTAAAGTAGCAGACAGACAGTCTGGGGAACATAAAGATTATGCATAGTCATTTAAGATATAAAGGGATTAGCTAATGAACTCACCTGTTGTCTAAGAGATGTCAGAATATGTGTATTGGGAGCTCGTTATGCAACCATTGTGTTATGTTGTGGGTGGAGTTGGACCATTGTTCATTTAGATTAATGCAGTATTATTTTGGTGTATAAAAAGAGCCTGCTCTCATTAAAGATTGTCAGACCAGTTGGAAACATCATACAGAGTGGTTGTCTCGTCTGTGGAGGGAGAAGTATTTGTATGGGGTCTTATTCGGCTGGTTGGGGTGTCTGGTGGCTGTCGTGTGGTCGGAAAGGGAATATCCTAACGGCGTTAACCCCTTCCATACTTGGGGTGCCGTTACAATGCCTAACTGCAGAGACTTTTTAGGACTAGAAAGGTCCAGTGTGAACCTACCTGCAGCTATTGATTAAAGAAGTCCTCACAGCAGAGCTGAAGACCAATGTCCATCCTACCTGAGGACACTAGACTAAACTAAAGCATGGCAAGCTTGGGAGGCCCTAGTACCAAGCCTGCAGTTTTTTGGTCTAGTATCCACCCTACCTGAAGATAGTGCTATATATCCCATAATGATTGTTCCTGTGTCCCTCAAAAGAGGAATATGTAAACCAGTTTTGCTAGTAAGATGTAAAGCAAACCAAAAGAAATATGTTCAATTTCCAAGTTATCAACAATATGTTTTGCCAGTTCCTCTACCATTGCGATGGTCAGAACGCCTCTTGTCTTTTTGTATCACACACATTATTTATACACCTTGGCGGAGGTTATTCATAGACTATTTACAGTAAGACACATTAAAGACATTTCTAGTGATGTTATTTCAGATAGAATAAAAGGTGAGTTACATCTGAGGTTATGATGCAATTGCCTGTGCACAGAAAGACGTCCTCAGTAGGCCTTGCTGCGAAAAAGACTAAGGGAAAAAAAAAAAAAAAAGCTTAAGAAAAGTAACTACAACTTAATAAAAATGGGGTACGGGAATTACACGAGTTAAAGGGGTTGTAAAGTAAAAGTTTTTTCACCTTAATGCATTCTATGCATTGAGGTGAAAAACATCTGCGGCTTAGTGGCCCCCCAGGCCCACGTTTACTTACCTGAGCCCTCGAAAGTCCCACGCCGTGAATGCGCTTACTTCTCGGCCAGGCTTCTCGGCTCATTCATTGGTTGATTGAAAGCAGCGCAGCCATTGGCTCGTGCTGCTGTCAATCACATCCAATGATGCGGAGCGCCGGGGGGCGGGGCCGAGTGATACAGTGAGCGGCTATGGCCGCTGGCTGCATCACGGGAGCGCGCCCGCAATCACTCACCACCATGCGAGCTCGCATGAAGGTGAGGAGTTCTTGCGGGGGGGGGGGGGGAGCCGAGACAGCCGACGAGGGACCCCAGAAGACCAGGTTCAGGGCCACTGTGCAAAACGAGCTGCACAGTGGAGGTAAGTATAACATGTTTGTTATTTTAAAAAAAAAAAAAAATTACCTTTACATACGCCTTTAACATTTTAAAACTGGAAGTTCAACTTTTTTAAATATTTTAAATAGAGTGAAGGTTAGGACATCTTGTTAGGTTTCATTGATGAAGTCTAGAATATGTACAGTGCCTTGTAAAAGTATTCATACCCCTTGAAATTTTTCAAATTTTTGTCATGTTACAACCAAAAACGCAAATGCATTTTATTGGGCTTTTATGTGATAGACCAACACAAAGTGGAACATAATTGTGAAGTGGAAGGAAAATGATAAATGATTTTCAATTTTCTTTACAGATAAATATGTGAAAAGTGTGTGGAGGGGGGGGGGGGCATTTGTATGGCGCCCCCCGGAGTCAATACTTTGTAGAACCCCCTTTCTCTGCAATTACAGCTGCAAGTCTTTTTGGGGATGTCTCTACCAGCTTTACACATCTAGAGAGGGACATTTCTGGCCATTCTTTTTTGTAAAATATCTCAAGCTCTGTCAGATTGGATGGAGAGCGTCTGTGAACAGCAATTTTCATGTCTTGCCACAGATTCTCAATTGGATTTAGGTCTGGACTGTGACTGGGCCATTCTAACACATGAATATACTTTGATCTAAACCATTCCATTGTAGCTCTGGCTGTATGTTTCGGGTTGTTGTCCTGCTGGAAGGTGAACCTCCGCCCCGGTCTCAAGTCTTTTGCAGACTCTATCAGGTTTTCTTCTAAGATTAACCAGTATTTTGCTCCATCCATCTTCCCATCAACTCTGACCAGCTTCCCTGTCCCTGCTGAAGAAAATCATCCCCACACCATGATGCTGCCACCACCATGTTTCACGGTGGGGTTGGTGTGTTCAGGGTGATGTGCAGTGTTAGTTTTCCGCCACACATGGCTTTTTGCTTTTAGGCCAAAAAGTTAAATTTTGGTCTCATCTGACCAGAGCACCTTCTTCCACATGTTTGCTGTGACCTCCACATGGCTTCTCGCAAACTGCAAACAGGACTTCTTATGGCTTTCTTTCCCCAATGTCTTTCTTCTTGTCACTCTTCCATAAAGGGCAGATTTGTGGAGAGCATGACTAATAGTTGTCCTGTGGACAGATTCTCCCGCCTGAGCTGTGGATCTCTGCAGCTCCTCCAGAGTTACCATGGGCCTCTTGGCTGCTTCTCTAATGAATGCTCTCCTTGCCCGGCTGGTCAGTTTAGGTGGACGGCCATGTCTTGGTAGGTTTGCAGTTGTGCCATACTCTTTCCATTTTCGGATGATGGATTGAACAGAGATCCATGAGATGTTCAAAGCTTGGAATATTTTTTTATAACCTAACCCTGCTTTATACTTCTCCACAACTTTATCCCTGACCTGTCTGGTGTGTTCCTTGGCCTTCATGATGCTCTTTGTTCATTAAGGTTCTCTAACAAACCTTTGAGGGCTTCACAGAACAGCTGTATTTATACTGAGATTAAATTACACACAGGTGGACTCTATTTACTAATTAGGTGACTTCAGAAGGCAATTGGTTCCACTAAGATTTTAGTTAGGGGTATCAGAGTAAAGGGGGCTGAATACAAATGCCCCCCACACTTTTCACATATTTATTTGTAAAACATTTTGAAAACCATTTATCATTTTCCTTCCATTTCACAATTATGTGCCACTTTGTGTTGGTCTATCACATAAAATCCCAATAAAATACATTTACCTTTTTGGTTGTAAAATTTAAAGGGGTATGAATACTTTTTTCAAGGCACTGTATATCAAAGGCACCGAATCTGAATTTGTGGTAGGTCATGGTCGAAATAAGTCATATGGAATGTAGTAGCTCTGGTGAGGCCGCTCTTAACAAAAATATGGTGCCCCTTTTCTAGGGGACCCAAAGTTTATGATCCAAAAGTGTATCCAGAGCACCAGACCAAAGATCTAAGATCAGAGTTTCTCAACAAGGGTTCTTTTGAGCAATGAGCAATGTCTGCCTCTCAGATAAGTTCCCACTGACACCATTAATCTTTTTAACTATCTGTAAGGGAGTAATTCTTGCCATTGACCACAAATGTAAGGAACATTCTTCCCACTGACCATCACACTCATCATGTACAATGAGTTATAGATATAGTCATTTTTTGCAGGAGTTCCTTCCACTGCTGAAGTCCAGAAAATGTATATGAAAGGCACTGAATTTCAACTTTTGGTAGGTATGGTCGAAGTAAATCAATTGAGTTCATATACCGTATATACTCGAGTATAAGCCGAGTCTTTCAGCACATTTTTTTGTGCTGAAAATGCCCACCTCGGCTTATACTCGAGTCACCTTTTTGCGCATAATCTCCCGGACTTTGGGGACCCGGTACTGGCCGGCCGTAGGTCCCCTGGACCCCAAACTTGGCACACATGTAGCTCCGCTCTTTCACTCTTCCTCTACAAGTGTTCAAAGTTTGTTGTCCGGGGGACCTACGGCCGGGGAGCACCGATTTTTCAAAGCCGGGCACTACTTCCATAGACTCCCATGTTAAACGGTAATTTCTCTGGTGATTTTGGGGACCCGGTACCGGCCGGTCTTAGGTTACCTGGACCCCAAGCTTGGCACACATGTAGCTCCGTTACTCCTCTACAAGTGTGCAAAGTTTGTTGTCTGGGGGACCTAAGTCTGGGGAGCACCGATTTTTCAAAGCCGGGCACTACTTCCATAGACTCCCATGTTAAACGGTAATTTCTCTGGTGATTTTGGGGACCCGGTACCGGCCGGTCTTAGGTTACCTGGACCCCAAGCTTGGCACACATGTAGCCCTATTACTCCTCTACAAGTGTGCAAAGTTGGTTGTCTGGGGAACCTAAGTCTGGGGAGCACCGATTTTTCAAAGCTGGGATCCCCTTCCATAGACTCCCATGTTAAACGTCAGTCTAGTCATGGGCACAGTGAGGCATGCAGATGGACACCCTCGGCTTATACTCGAGTCAATACGTTTTCCATTTTTTTTGTGGTAAAATTAGGTGCCTCGGCTTATATTCGGGTCGGCTTATTCTCGAGTATATACGGCAATGCCTCGTACACACGACCGGTTTTTCCGTTGGGATAAACTCTGACTGATTTTTCAGACGGAATTCCGTTCAAGCTGTCTTGCATACACACGGTCACACTAAATTCCGACCGTCAAGAACACGGTGACGTAAAACACTACGACGAGCCAAAAAAATGCTTCTGAGCATGCGTTGAATTGTTTCCGAGCATGCGTGTTTTTTTCTCCGTCAGATTCCATACAGACGAACGGAATTTCCGATCTAAATTTTTTCTTTCTAACTCCGTCTGAATTTCCGACTGAAAAAGTCAGATGGGGCATACACACGGTCGGAATATCCGATGAAAAAATTCCGTCTGACTTTTTTCATCGGAAATTCCGACCGTGTGTACGCGACATGAGTTGCAGTAGATCTGGTGAGGCTGCTCTTAACAAAAATAGGGTGTCCTTTATCTAGGAGATCCAAAGTTTAAGATCCACATGTCTATCCAGAGTACCAGACCAAAGATCTAAGGTCAGGGTTTCTCAACTGGTTCTGTAGAACCCCAGGGTTCCTCCAGAGGTTGCTAGGGGTTCCTTGAGCAATGAGCCTTTTCTGCCTCTTAGATAAGTTCCCACTGACACCATTGATCTTTTTAGCTATCTGTAATGCCCTGTACACACGATCGGAATTTCCGATGGGGTAAAATCCGATAGAATTTTCCGTCGGAATTCCGTTCAAGCTGTCTTCCATCAGTCTTGCATACACACTGTCGGACCAAATTCCGACCGTCCAGAACGCGGTGACGTAAAACACTACGACGAGCCGAGAAAAATGAAGTTCATTGCTTCCGAGCATGCGTCGACTTGATTCTGAGCATGCATGTTTTTTTTCTCCGTCGGAGTTCCACAGCCTAACACCTCCCATTTTGGCTACCTGCC
This sequence comes from Rana muscosa, assembly GCA_029206835.1. Taxonomy (NCBI): domain Eukaryota; kingdom Metazoa; phylum Chordata; class Amphibia; order Anura; family Ranidae; genus Rana; species Rana muscosa. Next base: position 374,969,834 of record CM055125.1, read on the forward strand.
CCTTTGAGGAACCTCAGCCCTGTGCCTCAGCTACACGTGGCGTGTTCATCTCAGTGTCCGGGACTGGCACCCCCTTGTTGGCCATGGTTCAGCATTTCACTCATTCCCACCATCCACACCACTCACCTGGTATGTAAATTTAGGACTGACATGCATGCTCTTCTTTTGCGCTTAGTGTTACTGTAGATTCAACAAACATATTTTAATCCCTTAGATTTGGAAGTATCCGCCCCTGATGAGTGTACAAATACGAAACGCGTCGGGCAATTTAGGATGCCTACGCACTCCTTATCTGATCCACCAGCAATCATGTTTCACTACTTTCTACCTCATGTTGTTTTAACTGCACTGTGCCACTTTAAGGAATTATGTATGATCTACCATGTATTCTTGGGAAGCTGTTCATTTTTTCATACTGTCATGTATTGTTTTTTGATACCATTGTATATCCTTGATATCCATGTTCCATATGTCGATCCATATGTCATGAGTTTCCAAGCTGATATTAATATGTATCTCTAATGTCCATTATGGTTACCGTATATACTCGAGTATAAGCCGACCCGAATATAAGCCGAGGCACCTAATTTTACCACAAACAACTGGGAAAACGTAATGACTCGAGTATAAGCCTAGGGTGTCCGTCTGCATGCCTCACTGTGCCTCACTTTGCCTCACTGTGTCCATGCCTCACTGTGCCCATGCCTCACTGTGTTCATGACTAGACTGACGTTTAACATGGGAGTCTATGGAAGGGTGCCCGGGTTTTAAAAATCGGTGCTCCCCAGCCGTAGGTCCCCCAGACATAAATCTTTGCACACTTATAGAGGAAAAATGGTGCTACATGTGTTTCTGGTCAAGAGAACCTATGACCGGCGGGTACCGTGTCCCCAAAGTCACCGGAGAAATTACCATTTAACATGGGAGTCTATGGAAGGGGTGCCCAGGTTTGAAAAATCGATGCTCCCCGGCCGTAGGTTCCCCGGACAACAAACTTTTTTCACTTGTAGAGGAAGAGTGGGGCTACATGTGTGCCAGGTTTGGGGTCCAGGGGACCTACGGTCGGCCGGTACCGGGTCCCCAAAGTCCGGGAAATCAGGCACAAAAAGGTGACTTGAGTATAAGCCGAGGGGGGCATTTTCAGCACAAAAAAATGTGCTGAAAAACTCGGCTTATACTCGAGTATATACGGTATGTACCTTGCTCAGCCCCATTGATTCAAACAGTACATCGTATCATTTTCATGTCAATAAACATGTTCCTTTTAATACACTCCCACATTGTTCTGTACCTCATTTAAAGTCCCAAATTCCCATTTCTTTATACGAGTTCCACACAGACGATCAGAATTTCCGATAGGATTTTTTTCAATCGGAAAACAAAAAAACATGTTCTATTTCTAAACTCGGACGGAAAAAAGTCAGATGGGGCCCACACACGGTCGGAATATCCGATGAAAAAATTCCGTCAGACTTTTTTCAGCGGAAATTCCTATCGTGTGTACAGGGCATAAGGGGGTAATTCTTCCCAATGACCGCAAGTGTAAGGAGCATTCTTCCCACTGACCATCAGGGCCGTTTGAAGGAATTTGGGGGCCCCAAGCAAAATGGACATGGAGACCCAACCCAACCCCCCCCCCCCCGCACTCACGCAAAGCCTACAGGAACCACAGCATAGCGATACAGTTTAAGCTCACCCACACTTTATATAAAAGGTTTACACTTTATAAAAATAAAAAAGGTTTACAGTGCAAATACACACTCACATTAACATTAAGATGCTGTTTAGGACTGTTTATGGACAGTGGGATGGACAGGGGGACCGTGGGATGGACATGGGGACCGTGGGATGGACAGGGGGACCATGGGATGGACAGGGGGACAGTAGGAATGAACAGAGGGACCGTGGGATGGACAGGGGGCCGTGGGATGGACAGGGGGACCGTGGGATGGACAGGGGGAAAGTGGGATGGACAGGGAGACCGTGGGATGGACAGGGGGACAGTGAGATGGACAGGGAGACCGTGGGATGGACAGGGGGACTCCGCACTGTAATATCCACATCATCTCCCCCCCACTGTAACGTCCAGATCTCCCCCCTGTAATGTCCAGATCTCCCCCTGTAATGTCCACATCTCCCCCCTGTAATGTCCACATCTCCCCCCTGTACTGTCCACATCTCCCCCCTGTACTGTCCACATCTCCCCCCTGTAATGTCCACATCTCCCCCCTGTAATGTCCACATCTCCCCCCTGTACTGTCCACATCTCCCCACTGTACTGTCTACATCTCCCCCCTGTAATGTCCACATCTCCCCCCTGTACACATCTCCCCTCGGCCGCTGCCGCCGGGTGTACCAAGATGGCCGCCGCTCCGGAGCGGCTCGGCTGCTCGAGTCCTGCAAAGGGAACAGCGTTCCAGCTGTGAAAAAAGTGCAGGCACGCCGTTCCCATGCATTCCCGCAGGACTCGAGCCCTGGACCCAGGAGCGGAAATCCAGGACAGTGACAGGCAGCAGGCAGGCAGGCACCCTAGGCTGGGGCCCCAGGCCAGCTCGGGGGCCCCAAGCAATTTCTTGTTTTGCCTGTCCTGTTGCGACAGCCCTGCTGACCATCATGCTAATTTATCATGAGTTGTAGATATAGTAATTCTTCGCAGGAGTTCCTTGAGACCGGAAAGTTATTTCAAGGGTTCCTCTGTGTTGAAAAGTTTGGGAAAGGCTGGTTTAACATCCTTTAATATTAATGTTTGCTCATCACAAGAAAACACAGAGCTGCTGCCAACACGTTTCAAGGGTTCAGACATCCCTCCTTCAACAGGGTAGGCAACCTGCTAATACTGCCAACACTATTTTTTACCTGCATACATGTACCAAAAGCATCCTATTGAGCCCAGCTACACCATTTATAGGCCCTGATGAAGGGGGAGTGACCGAAACAAGTTGGAAGTTTTATGTCTTTTTGTTATGAGCAAACAATGATTTCGAAAGATATTGAGCTCTCAGATCTTTGGTCTGACATTCTTTTTAGGCTTTTTACTCAAGGTTTCCATAGCTGTTTGTGCCCTCACTTGAGAAATTTTCCCTCTGCTTCCCCACCCTGGTGGTGGAAAGTCGGTAAGAGAGCAACTTATCCCATGGTGGCAATAAAACGTGTTTAAGTGTAGTAGGATGGGTAAGAAAATCTGTTTTATGGCGGTATGTTTCCCCTATGAGATTCCAATCCTAATCCAATTTATTGAAAATTAATGTAAAAAGAAGATTGGTTGAAACATTTTTAAACAGCAGGCACCTGTTGAAAGTGAAAATATCTTGAGGTTACAAATTTATGGTGATGGTAGCATCGCGTTTCAATGTTTTAAGACTTTTTTTTTTGTTTTAGAGTAACGAAGGGCCCTAAATAAATAAAATAGTAAAACAAAATAAAATAGCGTCAAATAACATAAAATACAATAAAATAAATTTGAATATAACAAATTAAGGTAAGATAAAATAAAATAAAACAATAACACTTCTGTTGGGTTTTATTGCTATCTGGGCCTTACTTTCTTTTCAAGACACAAACATTAGGGAAAAACCGAAGCTAAATGCTAAAAGGTTGTTGGAGGTTCTAGCCTTACACTACCTTACTAAAGACAATTTTTTTTCTTTTCATGATACTGTTGAAAATTTACTTTCACTTCCTATATGGCAAAAGCATAACCAGGCCAGGTACTGGGTAGAAACTTTAATGGCATCCCAGTCTTGGTCCGTAGGGTTAAATATTGAGTTGGCCCACCCTTTGTAGCTATAACAGCTTCAACTCTTGTGGGAAGGCTGTCCACAAGGTTTAGGAGTGTGTCTATGGGAATGTTTGACCATTCTCCCAGAAGCGCATTTGTGGGGTCAGGCACTGCTGCTGGACGAGAAGGCCTGGCTTGCAGTCTCCGCTCTCATTCATCCCTTAGGTGTTCTATCGGGATGAGGTCAGGACTCTGTGCAGGCCAGTCAAGTTCTTTCACACCAAACTCGCTCATCCATGTCTTTATGGATCTTGCTTTCTCCACTGGTCCAAATCATTTGGTGGAGGGGAGATTAAGGTGTGGGGGTTGTTTTTCAGGGGTTGGGTTTGGCCCCTTTGTTCCAGTGAAGGGAACTCTTAAGGTGTCAGCATACCAAGACATTTTGCACAATTTCATGCTCATAACTTTGTGGGAACAGTTTGGGGGATGGCCTCTTCCTGTTTCTTTTCAATTTGTTTTTATTTAGTTTCCAACATAAAGAAAACAAACAGAAAGTTATAACAAGGTATAATAGACATTGAATTGTCATTAAGAATGCAAAAATTACATTTAGGTAGGTACCTATTGTTCCAAAAATTGCCATAGTAAGTTATTAAACAGTCACAATCCTGGTCTTATTTATTGGCTGTGGTGCCGCCCTTACACTCCAGACACCCCTTAATGGGATCTTACTGTGCCCCAAAATGCAGGGCCGCACCCTTTAAAGAGTTTCTCGACCATAATGTAGGTTGAGTTAGTATATCAGTTACTCCACCTGACAACTCATAACACAAATAACAACAAACAACACAAAAAAAAAAAAAAAAAGTAAAACCATAACTAGGAACCACATGTACCACCAGACAAGTCTGCGAAGGGCTATTAATAGTCCACTATCAGTCACTCAGGTAATTTGCTATCCACAACTCCCAACAAGGTTTGAATTTAGGTAGATTATGGTTCCTAACAGCAAAGTACTTTTCAGCCTCTTCCTGTTTCAACATGACTGCACACCAGTGCACAAAGCAAGGTCCATAAAGACAAGGATGAGCGAATTTGGGGTGGAGGAACTTGACTGGCCTGCACAGAGTCCTGACCTCAATCCGATAGAACACCTTTGGGATGAATAAAGCCCTGTACACACGATCGGTTTGACCGATGAACACAGTCCAATGGACTGTGTTCATCGGACAAACCGATCGTGTGTGGGCCCCATCAGACTAATTTCCATTGGTGAAAAAAAATAGAACATGTTTTTAATTTGGAAAAAAAAACCGATAGGAAATTCCGATCATCTGTGTGGAACTCCATCGGAGAAAAAACCCACGCATGCTCAGACTGAATTAGGAGACGGGAGCGCTTGTTATGGTAAAACTTGCGTTCATAATGGAGATAGCACATTCATCATGCTGTAACGGACTAAAAAAGCACAGAGACTGAAAAGCGCAAATCGGCTCTCACCAAACTTTTACTAACACGCGGTAACACGAAATCAGCAAAAGCGGCCCAAAGGGTGGTGCCATTGGATTTGAACTTCCCATTTATAGTGCCGTCGTACGTGTTGTACGTTACGGCGTTAGGGACAGTCGGAATTTTGTCTGATGGTGTGTAGGCAAGACTGATGGAAGTCAGCTTCATCGGAATTCCGATGGAAAAATCCATCGGATTTGATTCCATCGGAAATCCGATCGGGTGTACAGGGCTTTAGAGTAGACTGCGAGCCAGGTCTTCTCATCCAACATCAGTGCCTGACCTCACAAATGCACTTCTGGAAGAATGGTCAAAATTCCCATAGACACACTCCTAAACCTTGTGGACAGCCTTCCCGGAAGAGTTGAAGCTGTTATAGCTGCAAAGGGTGGGTCAACTCAATATTAACCCTACGGACTAAGACTGGGATGCCATTAAAGTTCATGTGCGTGTAAAGGCAGGTGTCCCAATACTTTTGACAATATAGTGTACTTTAACCATTATTTGCTTTTTTTTTTCAGATTTTGGGTTTATGTGAAGTTTCCTGTTGTAATAGTTCATCTGGAAGCATGGGTCATTTTGAAATTAAAAACTTTTTTTTATTTTTTCACCTTTTTTCACTTTATGTCAGTGAATTTTTTATAACATTTGTCTTCAACATTTTCTTTTTAAGACTATTTTACAAACAGAATATTATGTAAACTTTTTTTTCTATAATTTACAATTGTCAAAAACATGTTCATACCATCAGGACATTGGAGATTTTATTTTAATTGAGCACACCGGCAATAATTAGGAGAAAACATGACACACCTGGAAAAAAAAATTGCATCTGCTTTAAAAAGAAAAATGAGTAGATCTGGGGACATATGAAAAAAAAAATATATATATATTATGTATGGCCTTGGAATGGTAATTGAAAACTAACAATGTAAGCGAGTACCAAAAAGGAGGATATAGAAAATCGTGTTTGCAAAAACACTCTTTTTTTTGTTATAAATAACAATTAAATACTCAAAAAAAATACCCTAGCCTTGAACTCTCATGTGTTAACAATATGTAAAAAGTCTAAAAAAACAAAACAAAAAAAAAACAGGAGGCATTTAGGTGAACAAAATAAAAATACAAATTATGTTTTTTTTTAATGTTTCTTTCATTTTTACTTGAATGCCTTTTGCCATCACTCGACAAAATTTTAAATATCAAATACAGTCAGAGTACAGAGAGCATGTAACAGCAAAAGGACTTGTAATGCAGGGGTGTCCTCGAGAACTCAGCAACCTATCATGGATAAAATTGTCAAGGCTAGCATTAGTCCGTCTACAGCTTACCTTTTTCAAACTTAGGACGACTCACAAAGAATGGCGGATATTTTTTTTTTCATCTATGTTACAAAATCATTAGCGAGGGATTTTTTTTTTGTGGAATTGGAAGTGGCGGTGGATGTGTGGAAAGTATTTTTTTTTTCTTCTTTTTTTTTTGTTCTGTACAAATAAGCTAATTTTATATTATAATTCTGATATATATGCTTATAAAAATATATAAATTCAAAATACTTAATACATACATAATACTTTTTACATTGATGGTCGTAACGGTTTCTCATGTTGAGCGCAACGGGATGAGAGGAGGGTTGGGGGGGGGGGCGAAGAAAGACAAGAGTGATGCAGGCTGCTTGCTTTAGACGGAACACCCCTGCCACATGTTGAATAGTTTTGGGATTGTCACATAACAATAGCCTTTATTTATAAACAATACATTTTGGAAGCTATAAATACAGCAATTTGTGAACCATTGGTAAGCCATTAAAAACGAACTGTAATTTTTAAGTCTTTTTTTTTTTTTTTCTCAATGAATCGTTTTTTGTTTTTTTCTCTCGGTACAGTAGGGTTTTCGGTGTTTAGAGTACAATGTCCTTTAGTCTCTTAACACCCACTGAGTCCTTTTCTCGACATTCTTGCAATAATGGATTGATTTCATGCATTACGTTTTCACTGTCCGCCCCCCTGGGCTCCGCGTCCAAAGGCCGAGACGGGCCGTTGCTTACGAACTGCTCCATTTCGCGGCTCCCGGAGCAGTGCATGATATTGTACGTCGCTGACGGCTTGGCCGGCAGGGGGCTCTTTAGGTGCAGGGGGGAAGTGATGGGGCTGACGGCCTCGCAGCCATTTCCTGCTTCGCGGACGGCACCGTTGACCTTAGGGCTGCAGATAGGCAGGTCCACTGTCCTTTTCCCTTTCAAGGTCGCCCTGTCGTCGGTGGGGTGCTCGTTGCCGTCTTTGCCAAAAGTGGCAAAAGTTCTTTTTGTGTTGCAGTCCTCAAAGGATTCAGTGTCCACAGTGGTGGCTTCTATTGACAAGGCGATGACATTCCTTCCATGTTCGGGGGACTTGGCGCGGGCAGGGACGGGGACTCTGGGCATCCAGCACCTGTCGGAGTGACCCAGAATGCGACATTCTTCCCTGCAGTGAAATCCTTCATTCTGATCTGAACGAAGAAGAAGGGAGAAAAAAGAAATAAAAAATTGAAATTAGTTTTTGATTTGGCATGCTGTATAATATACACTGTAATTACAATTAGACAAAAAGCCAGAGCATTGTATGCCCCATATTTACAGCCATAATTAGACACCATAATTTGTACCCTTATTATATTTGCCTATAATTATGTGCAAGGGAAAGCGATTCTGTTGAGGGAATGCATATATTTGATATTCAGTCAAAAGCCATTGGCTGAGTTACCGAGTTTTGCATCTCTGGCAGCGATGACACAAGCAATGAGTCCAGCTACCAATCAAGCGGGCACTTATTAAATTACGGGACGGAGAAAACTATTTGGTTGATAAAGGGAGCCTGTCTTATGAATATGTACAGAAGCAGGACAAATTGGCAATGGTTTTGCTATGCAGACATAAATAAATACATGAGTTAATTAAATAATAAATAAATAAAAATAACTGAGCTGGTTTTAGGGCTAAAAGTTTTAGTGAAGTTCAAACAAGTAGTAACCAAAATAATCTAACCATTTTCAGCAATCCCACTAAAGCAGGGGTCTCCAAACTTTTCAATGGGCCAGTTTATTGTCCTTCAGACTTTAGGAGGGCCGGATTGTGGCCAGCGGGAGCAGAAAATGTTTCCGGGTCCAGCATCAATCAGAATAAATATGGCCTTTAGGGTTGGTGGTCAATAGGAGGAGGAGTAGTGCCTATTAGTAAGAGGAATTTGTATCGATGGAAGAAATAGTGCCCCATTTTTGGTGTCAGTGGGAGGAATAGTGCCCCAAGGGCCAGATAAAAACTAGCAAAGGGCCACAACAGGCCCTCGGACCGCAGTCTGGAGACCCCTGCTCTAAAGCATGGGTGCTCAACCTGTGGCCCTCCAGCTATTGCAAAATGACAAGTCCCGTGAGGCATTGCAAGGCTGACAGTTACAAGCATGACTCCCAAAGGCAGAGGCATGATGGGAATTGGAGTTCCGCAACAGCTGGAAGGCCACAGGTTGAGCACCCATGCTCTAAAGCAGGGGTAGACAACCTCGGCCCTCCAGCTGTGGTGCAACTACAAGTCCCATGAGACATTGCAAGACCCTGACAATCACAAGCATGACTCCTAGAGGCAGAGGCATGATGGGATTTGTAGTTTCACCACAGCTGGAGAGCCGAGGTTGCCAACCCCTGCTCTAAAGCCAGGGCCGTCTTTAATACTGATTAAATCCTGGGCAAACATTTTCTTGGGCACAGCAGCAATAAACATTGTCAGGACTTCTAGTTCTTCCTCATTCTATTAAAAATGTGTTTATTTTTGGGTCTCCATTGGATGGATTCATAACTTCATGTCATGACAGGAAGTGAGGGAAAAACTACAAATACTGGAATTGGGCTTTAAAGTGAGCCTGTGCTAGGGCAAAAGTGTAAGGTTGAGTTAAAAAGTTAAAATAAACACGGGGAGATGTCTGTATGAACTTTGACTGTCTTCCTAGGTACCCATCAACATAATTTGTAATGCAGCTATTGGCTGGGCAGGATCAACACACAGCAGTAAGAGCTCAGAGGACGTGGTGTCTTCCTACTTGCCCTCAAAGGTCATCCATTAACATAATTTGCTTTGAATCTATTGGTTGGACAGAACTCAGCATGTAGTATTGAGGGTTCATAAAACATGACGTCTTTCTACATGCCCTCCGAGGTCCAAAAAAAAAGTTTGTCCATCAAATTAATTTGCAATGCATCTATTGGCTGGACAGGATCAACATACAGTATTAAGGACTCAGATAACCTTAAAGATCCGAAAAAAAGGTCACCCATCGATATAATTTTTAATGCGTCTAATGGTTGGACAGGATAAGCACATAGTATTGAGAACTCTGCAGGCATGGTGTCCTCCTACGCGCCCTCAGAGGTCAAAACAGCAGGTCACCCACCAACTTAATTTACAATGCAGCTACTGGTTGGACAGAATCAGCAGGTAGTATTGAGGGCTCAGAAGACATGGTGTTGTTCTATGTGCCCTCAGAGGTCTAAATAATAAGTCACTGTCCAACATAGTTTTCAATGCATCTATTAGTTGGACAGGAGCAGCATGTAGGATTTGGGACTCAGAGGTCCAAATAACAGGTAACCCATCAAAATATTTTGCAATGCAACTATTGGCTGGACAGGATCAACATGTAGTTTTGAGGTCTCAGAGGGCATGGCGTCTTCCTACATGCCCTCAGAGGTCCAAATAACAAGTCACCCATAAACATAATTTTCAATGCATCTATTGATTAGACAGGATCGGCATGAAGGATTGAGGACTCAAAGGTCCAAAAAAAAGGTCATCCATCAAAGTAATTTGCAATACATCTATTGGCGGGACAGGATCAACATACAGTATTAAAGTCTCAGAAGGAATCGCTTCTTCCTCAAAGACATCTTCCCCAAGAAAACAGGTAACACATCAATATAATTTTCAATGCATCTATTGGATAGACAGGATCAGCACGTAATGTTGGGAACTTAGAAGGCATGATGTCCTCCTACATGCCTTCAAAGAACCAAATAACAAATCACCCATAATTTGCAGTTTATCTAATACTTGGACAGGATTAGCACATAGTATTGGGGGCTCAGAGGACATGGTGCCTTCAGAGGTCCAAAAAACAGGTCACCTCACAACACAATTTGCAATGTATCGGTTGGACAGGATCAGGACATAGCATTGAGGTCTTGGAAGGTATAGCATCTTCCTACCTGCCCTCAAAGGACCAAATAACAAGACACCCATAACTTGCAATGCATCTATTAGTTGGGACAGTATCAGCACATAGTTTTGAGGGCCCAGAGGACATTGTGTCTTCCTACGTATCCTCAGGAGGTCCAAAATATGTCATCCATCAAAATAACTTACAATGCAACTACTTGCTGGACAGGATCAGCATGTAGTCTTGAAGGTCCAAATACCAGGTCACCCATCAACATAGTTTGAAAATAATCTATTGACTGAACAGGATCAACATGTAGTATTCAGGGCTCAGAGGACATGGTGCCTTACTACGTGCTTTCCTGGGGGGGGGGGGTCCAAAAAACAAGTCACCCTGCAACATAATTTGCAATGTATTGGCTGGATCAGGACATAGTATTGATGGCTTAGAGCAGTGTTTCTCAACTCCAGTCCTCAAGGCGCCCCAACAGGTCATGTTTTCAGGCTTTCCTTTATTTTGCATAGGTGATTTGATCAGTTTCACTGCCTTAGTAATTACCACAGCTGTTTCATCTGAGGGAAATCCTGAAAACATGACCTGTTGGGGCGCCTTTAGGACTGGAGTTGAGAAACACTGGCTTAGAGGGTATGGCATCTTCCTACTTGCCCTCAAAGGTCCAAAAAAACAATCCTCCCATCAACATAATTTGCAACGTATTGGCTGGATCAGGACATAGTATTGATGGCTTGGAGGGTATGGCATCTTCCTACTTGTCCTCAAAGGTCCAAAAAAAACAATCCTCCCATCAACATAATTTGCAATGTATTGGGTGGATCAGGAGATAGTATTGAGGGTTTGGAGGGTATGGCATCTTCCTACTTGCCCTCAAAGGTCCAAAAAAACAATCCTCCCATCAACATAACTTGCAATGTATTGGTTGGATCAGGACATAGTATTAAGGGTTTGGAGGGTATGGCATCTTCCTACTTGCCCTCAAGGGTCCAAAAAAAACAATCCTCCCATCAACATAATTTGCAATGTATTGGTTGGATCAGAACATAGTATTAAGGGTTTGGAGGGTATGGCATCTTCCTACTTGCCCTCAAAGGTCCAAAAAACAATCCTCCCATCAACATAATTTGCAATGTATTGGGTGGATCAGGACATAGTATTGAGGGTATGGCATCTTCCTACTTGCCCTCAAAGGTCCAAAAAAACAATCCTCCCATCTAAATAATTTGCAATGCATTGGTTGGACAGGATTTTCACGCAGTACTAAGGGATCGAGGTGCACTACATGCACTTTCGGAAATTAATGCTTTCATTTGCAAACTTTGGATTTTGGAGTCTCCCAGGGCCCTCAAGAAAATAATAGCAGAAACATACGGTATGTTTCCAGCACAGGTTCACTTTAAACAAATTAAATCTCTGGTTATAATTGGTAAGTACACTCTTTAAATAGGAAAGTACTTTGCACCCCACTGCTAAAAGATAACGACGTCTCCAAACGGCCGCCAACTACTCAACTACTCAACTACTCAACTCATGGTTAGAGCCAATGAAAAACCTTACTATCACCTAAAGGAGCAAGTTTAAGGAAAAGTCATGATGAAGTCATATTCCACATTTATCTACTCCCAATATTTATTGGTTATTTACAGCTCTCATGAACATGATAAAAAAATAAAAAAAAATAATCGACAAGCTAAAAGACCTGTCACGGTTAACCTGACCAGCCGGCCTGGTAACATCCATTGAGAACAAATTTCCACGGCATGCTCAAAGTAGCCTATATACTCCAGTAAAAAAGGTGTCATAACCCATAAAGCAAATCTAACTGGAATAACCTTTTTTCATATGTGTAGATTCAATTTTTGCCAGCAGAAGGTCTTTGATCCCCTTTACAGGCCTCGTCTCGATGACAGCGTTCGCGAAGATGAGATCAAAAGGTTAGAAATGTGGAAAGATAGACCACATACATCACATCCGTATGCTCCAGGAGGGATTATTTTGCAGCTTCTGAAATGCGCAGCCCCCAGAATAATCACAAGCATTCTCCGGGACGTTAAAAGAATACATGCCTGCATAAAATGGAGGTCTTATTTGAAAGCCTTGCTCTGGTGATCTTTATGCGTCGCCTAAGTTTTCCCGAAGGAAATTCTTTATAATCCATGCACTGCCCAGCAGGTGACAGGAATCAAAACTCATGGAGCGTATAAAATAAAGCAAGGATTGAACGTCAGGGTATGGGAAATATTGTACAAGCGGGTTGATCAGACTTGAATGACTTGGATGCAGTATTATAGTAGGCAGCTTGAATAGAAATTATGAGAAACAATTAGAAAGAAAAAGGAAGAAATCAAAAAAGGTTTGCAAAGATCTTATTTAAAGGGAATACAGAGGGCGGAGGTGATTGGTGATTGGACTGCATATGCCAACCAATCGCCAGGGTTTAAGGAAGGCATTCAGGCTGCTAAAAATGCTATATAATGCCAACGAGGAGTCTAATGCCTTGTACACACGATCGGATTTTCCCTCGGGATAAACTCAGATGGATTTTTCCGGCAGAATTCCGTTCAAGCTGTCTTGCATACACACTGTTACACCAAATTCCGACCGTCAAGAACGCGGTGACTGCATCCTCATTTCCCCAAGGTTTCCTTAGACGGTTACTGGTACTACGGTTCTCGTATTATGAGGAGTGGGGACTGGCTTGGGCCCTGGACACAGTCTTGAACCCATATGGGGGGTGCCCGGGACTGGAGCCAGCCCCTGCACCCAACAGATCATCAAACTAATGTATCACACGCTCGTTACGGATACCCATTGAAAATTATGTAATGTTGCCTTCTTCTGAAACATGCATGGAGTTGTTCTACCGCCATTAGACAATCAATATTTTCCCTTTTGTCTTTCCTTTGTTTGTACTTTGCTTATCTGTGCAAATGTTATTTGTAAAATAAAAAAACCTAATAAAAACTATTGAATAAAAAGAAAAAAAAGAACGCGGTGACGTACAACACTACTACGAGCTGAGAAAAATTAAGTTCCATGCTTTCGAGCATGCGTCGACTTGATTCTGAGCATGCGTGTTTTTTTCCCCGTTGGAGTTCCACACAGATGAACGGACGTGTTCTCTTTCTAAATTCCGTCGGAAAAAAGTCAGATGGAGCACACACACGGTCGGAATATCCGATGAAAAAATTCCGTCAGACTTTTTCCTTCGGAAATTCCGATCGTGTGTACAAGCCACGCACACACGACTGGTTTTCTTGGCAGGAAAACTGCTGGGAGAGCTTTTTGCAGAGAAAAAGGTTCATGTGTATGGTTTCTCGGCAGGAAAACTGCCGGGAATCTCGACGTGAAAAATAGAGAACCTGCTCTCTATTTTTCTCATCCGGATTCTCGGCAGAGTTTTCCTGACGAGAAACCTGGTCGTCTGTATGCTTACCTTGTCCAGGTAAACCCGCGCATGCTCGAAAAGGCTTTGACGCATGCGCGGTAGCATACAAGGGTAGTGTAGTAGTGTAGGGTGTAGCAAGATGGCGGCGACGGAATCGAATGTGACGAGCGCAGGCTTGTCGTAGTCGATGACGTCACTGCGTTCTTGCCATTTAAAAGAACGGCAGTTCTTTTGAATGGCCGTGTGTACACTCGGCGAGCAAGGCAAGCTTGCCGGGAATCCCGTCGGGAAAACCAACGTTTTTTTTCCCGATAGGGATTCCCGCCCGTGTGTACAGGGCTTCAGGCTAAAATCCTGATTTTCACATATGTGGCGAATGTATAATCCAGTGTTTCTCAACTCCAGTTCTCAAGGCGCCCCAACAGGTCAAGTTTTCAGACCTTCCATTGTTTTGCACAAGTGATTTGATCAGTTTCACTGCCTTAGTAATTACCACAGTCGTTTCATCTGAGGAAAATCCTGAAAATATGACCTGTTGGCCTTGAGGACTGGAGTTGAGAAACACTGGTATAAGATGAACCATGCAGAAGCAAGCATGGTATGTCTTCCCCCTATGTTATGACTTGGGGGAGGATTTATAAAGTCCTAACACACTCTCTTCCTGGGGTGACAACCCTGCTCCCCCTAGATACAGCACATTTGTCACTCTAGGACAGGAAGTGTGCACCTGGCAGGATCACCAGGGAAAGTAAAGAAGAAAAAAAATAGTGAAAAAATAAAATAAATTCAGCCCCCACATCTAAGGAAATGTAAGCCACAATATATTAAATTTTTATTCTTGGGTTTAGGCTTATATAAAGCAGGGGTCTTTTCATCAAGTGCCACATTATATCTTTTGAAAATATTTTGCAGGCTGAAAATAGAATCCCCATTAGAGTTTGCCTTACATCAGAGCCACCCCTTGCATCAGGGTCTCCATCAGATTTCCCCCATATATTAGGGTTCACCTTTACATCAGAGTCCTACTTACATCAGGGTCCTCATCACAGTCCACCCTTACATCAGGGTCCCCATTAAAGTTTCCCCCTACATCAGGGTTGAAGGAAAACAGGTGTATAGGCGCTGAAACTTTCCCACATAAACGCTCCGCCCGGTGCTCAGACCTTGAGGCTGCTGACACCTCCAACGTACCAGAATAAGGAAAGGGATGGTCAGCATTCAGGATGACATACAAAATGGTATTTGTTTATTAAATACATGTACAAAGCTGTAAAATATCCTACGGGTTTCGGACTTTAGTCCTTTGTCATGCCTAAGGACTAACGTCCGAAACGCGTAGGTTATTTTACAGCTTTGTACAAGTATTTAATAAAGAAATACCATTTTGGATGTCATCCTAAATGCCGACCATCCCTTTCCTTTTTCTACATCAGGGTTGACCCTTACATCAGGGTCCCCATTAGAGTTCCCCCCTATATCAGGGTTAACCCTTACATCAGAGTCCCTCTTACATTAGGATCGCCATTAGAGTCCAATTTACATCCGGGTCCCCATCAGAGTTTCCACCTACATCAGGGTTCACCCTTACATCAGAGCCCCCTTTATGTCAGGGTCCCTATCACAGTCCTCTCTTACAGTACATCAGGGTCTTCATCAGAGTCCTCCCTTACATTAGAGTCCCCCTTACATCAGGGTTACCATCAGAGTCCCCCCTTACATCAGGGCTCACCCTTACATCAGAGCCCCCCTTACGTTAAGGGTCCCTATTACAGTTCTCTCTTACAGTACATCAGGGTCTTCACCAGAGTCCTCCCTTACATTAGAGTCCCCCTTACATCAGGATTCCCATCAGAGTCCCCTTTACATCAGGGCTCACCCTTACATCAGAGTCCCCCTTTATTTTAGAGTCGCTATTAGTCCTCCCTTACATCAGGGTCTCCATCAGAGTCCCCCTTACATCAGGGTCCACACTTACATTGGGTTCCCCGTCAAAGTCCCCCCTTACAACAGGGTCCCCATCAAAGTCCCCCCTTACATTAGGGTCCCCATCAGAGTCCACCCTTAAATCAGGGTCCCCTCCTTATCAGGATTCACCCTTACATCAGGGTCCCCATCAAAGTCTCCATTACATCAGGGCTCACCCTTATATCAGGGTCCCCATCAAAGCCCTCCCCTTACTACAGGGTCCCCATCAAAGTCCCCCTTACATCAGGGTCCCCAGCAAAGTCCCCTCTTACATCAGGGTCCCCACTAGAGTCCCCCCCTTACATCAGGGTCCCCATCAGGTTGCCTTTTACATCAGGTTCACCATTGCCTTTTACATCAGGGCTCACCCTTATATCAGGGTCCCCATCCACCCTTACTACAGGGTCCCCATCAAAGCCCTCCCCCTACCACAGGGTCCCCATCAAAGTCCCCTCTTACATCAGGGTCCCCACTAGAGTCCCCCCTTACATCAGGGTCCCCATCAGGTTGCCTTTTACATCAGGTTCACCATCAAAGTCTCCCCCTACTTCAGGGTCCCCATCAGTGTTCCCCTCTTGATCAGGTTTGACCCTTACATCAGGGTGCCTACCAGAGTCCCCCCATTACATTAAAAGCATAGACCAAAGGTAGCCTTTGTTGACCTTAATCCTCAATCAGTGTACATCGAGGGTATGCCACTGACTCCGGCTACGGGCCGAATAAAATCTTGTAGCGGGCTGGATGTGAACCGCACGCCATAATTTGGAGACCCCTGCTTTAAAGACTTGAAACAATGTACATGGACTCAACAATCAATTAATATTTAGTGGGCCTGCACAGCATCCGTCAGCAGCTGATTCACGCTGATCGCATTCACATACACAGCTACAAAACTAAAAGAATGACAGCTTCTCTTTAACACACATCCCTTCTAATAACAATGCAATTGCGTGCTGTAGACTGCAGACGAGACTTTATCATCAAAAAAAAAAAAAAAGAATCTTTAATCAAAAATTGTAACAAGTAAAAAAAAAGTCCAGCAAGCACAATTTTCCCATTAATATGAATTTTCCAGTTGACATAAAATATTGCTTTCAGAATGAAATGCTTCCTTTTTTTATTCTCATTTAAGCAATGAGACTATCTCTGTATAATTTGCATTTCAGTGAAGTGCACAGAAGCTTTTTTTTTTTTTTTTTTTTTAACATTACGCTCTGCCCGATAAGGATCTTTTTGAAGGATTGTGAAGCTACAGTATATATTTGTGTGTTTAACCTGGGCCTTGCTAAATCCGCTCCGCCGTTCCAGCCACACATCAGGCAAAACTCATAAAAATTCACAGCACAATCTCCACTGCACCAAAAAAAAAAAAATACAAGCGCCTTAGACTCGCAGGAAAACGGCGAGGTAGGAAAAAAAAAAAAAATAGAAAAAAGCACTTTGGAGTGAAAGCTAAGATACTCATCACTTTTAAATCTGTACCTTCAACGTCTGATCTGCTACTGTGATAAAGCAGCTAGCTCTCTGACACAGCCGTCAAACATAAGCAAAAAATAAATAAAAAATACGAATCTTTGTAGCCGTCTGTAAGTGTGTTGTAAGCATGCAAAGGTCCGCTGACCCATGCCTTGGTCTGCAGTGCCTGATAGGGGAATCTGCTGCCTTTACACAATTTCTCGGCTTATTGGGAAAAAAAAAATATACCGTATATATATATATATATATATATATATATATATATATATATATATAATGCACAGATAAGATGAGGCTCAGAAGCATTACTGTCTGCCTTCGGTTTATGTTTTATTTACAGCCTTTTGAACAGTGACCTGTCTTTGGTAGGAGGGAGGATGAAGATGCTTTGACGGCTCCTAATGGGAGTGCTGGAAGGAAACAAGGCGGGGCGACAAGGCTGTGGGGGGGCGGGGGGAGGGCAAGAAGATTTAAAGCTGAATTCCAAGCAGATAAAAATGACACAAATGAATGCAGCTCCATAATCGTTAAGGAAAAATAAGCCGTTGATAGAGTACAATATTGGGGGTACAGGGTTCGCCAGAACTACATAGGAAAAAGATGTAGAGGTACTTAATACATATGATTGCAAAATGAGCAAACTGTGACCAGGCAGTAGGAAAAGGGAATAGAATTCTAGGATATATCACTAAGGGGCTCACCATCAGAAAGAAGGAGGTCCTCATTCCTCTATATAGATCTTTATATCACTAGAGGGGTCACCGGCAAGAGGAAGGAGGTCCTGATTCCTCTATATAGATCTTTATATCTCCAAAGGGGTCCCCAGCTGATGGAAGGAGGTCCTGATTCCTCTATATAGATCGTTATATCACTAAAGGGGTCACCATCAGGAGGAAGGAGGTCCTGATTCCTCTATATAGATCTTTATATCACTAGAGGGGTCACCATCAGGAGGAAGGAGGTCCTGATTCCTCTACATAGATCTTTATATCACTAGAGGAGTCACCAGCAGGAGGAAGGAGGTCCTGATTCCTCTATATAGATCTTTATATCACTAAAGGGGTCCCCAGCAAGAAGAAGGAGGTCCTGATTCCTCTATATAGATCTTTGTATCACTAGAGGGGTCCCCAGAAGGAGGAAGGAGGTCCTGATTCCTCTATATAGATCTTTATATCACTAAAGGGGTCCCCAGCAAGAAGAAGGAGGTCCTGATTCCTCTATATAGATCTTTATATCACTAGAGGGATCACCAGCAGGAGGAAGGAGGTCCTGATTCCTCTATATAGATCTTTATATCACTAAAGGGGTCCCCAGCTGATGGAAGGAGGTCCTGATTCCTCTATATAGATCTTTATATCACTAGAGGGGTCCCCAGCAGAAGGAAGGAGGTCCTGATACCTCTATATAGATCTTTATATCACTAGAGGGATCAACAGAAGGAGGAAGGAGGTCCTGATTCCTCTATATAGATCTTTATATCACTAAAGGGGTCCCCAGCAAGAAGAAGGAGGTCCTGATTCCTCTATATAGATCTTTGTATCACTAGAGGGGTCCCCAGAAGGAGGAAGGAGGTCCTGATTCCTCTATATAGATCTTTATATCACTAAAGGGGTCCCCAGCAAGAAGAAGGAGGTCCTGATTCCTCTATATAGATCTTTATATCACTAGAGGGATCACCAGCAGGAGGAAGGAGGTCCTGATTCCTCTATATAGATCTTTATATCACTAAAGGGGTCCCCAGCTGATGGAAGGAGGTCCTGATTCCTCTATATAGATCTTTATATCACTAGAGGGGTCCCCAGCAGAAGGAAGGAGGTCCTGATACCTCTATATAGATCTTTATATCACTAGAGGGGTCACCATCAGGAGGAAGGAGGTCCTGATTCCTCTATAAAGATCTTTATATCACTAGAGGGGTCACCAGCAGGAGGGAGGAGATCCTGATTCCTCTATATAGATCTTTATATTACTAGAGGGGTCACTGGCAGGAGGAAGGAGGTCCTGATTTCTCTATATAGATCTTTATATCACTAGAGAGGTCACCAGCAGGAGGAAGGAGGTCCTGATTCCTCTATATAGATCTTTAGTTGTCACTAGAGGGAACATGGGCAGGAGAAAGAGGTTCTGATTGGTCTATATCAGGGTTTCTCAACCAGGGTTCCGTGGAACCCTAGGTTTCCTTCAGAGGTTGCTAGGGGTTCCTTGAGCAATGATCAATTTCTGCCTCTCAGATAAGTTCCCCCTGACACCATTGATCTATTGAACTATCTGTAAGGGTGTAATTCTTCCCAATGACCACAAGTGTAAGGAGCATTCTTCCCACTGACCATCACACTATCATGTATCATGCCTTTTAGCAGAGGTTCCCTAATACCGGAAAGATATTTCAAGGGTTCCTCTGTGCTGAAAAGGTTTAGAATGGCTGTTCAATATAGATCTTTAGTTGTCAATAGAGGGGTCACTATTAGTAGGAAGGAGGTCCTGATCCCTCTATATAGATCTTTTTATCACTAGAGGGGTCACCAGAAGGAGGAAGGAGGTTCTGATTCCTCTATATAGATCTTTATATTACTAGAGGGGTCACCAGCAGGAGGAAGGAGGTCCTGATTCCTCTATATAGATCTTTATATCACTAGAGGGGTCACCGGCAGGAGGAAGGAGGTCCTGATTCCTCTATATAGATCTTTATATCACTAAAGAGGTCCCCAGCAAGAAGAAGGAGGTCCTGATTCCTCTATATAGATCTTTATATTACTAGAGTGGTCACCGGCAGGAGGAAGGAGGTCCTTATTCCTCTATATAGATCTTTATATCACTAAAGGGGTCACCATCAGGAGGAAGGAGGTCCTGATTCCTCTATATAGATCTTTATATCACTAAAGGGGTCCCCAGAAGGAGGAAGGAGGTCCTGATTCCTCTATATAGATCTTTATATCACTAAAGGGGTCACCAGCAGGAGGAAGGAGGTCCTGATTCCTCTATATAGATATGTATATCACAAGAGGGGTCCCCAGCTGGAGGAAGGAGGTCCTGATTGCTCTATATAGATCTTTAGTTATCACTAGAGGGAACATGGGCAGGAGAAAGAGGTTTTGATTGGTCTATATCAGGGTTTCTCAACCAGGGTTCCGTGGAACCCTAGGTTTCCTTCAGAGGTTGCCAGGGGTTCCTTGAGCAATGAGCAATTTCAGCCTCTCAGATAGGTTCCCCCTGACACCATTGATCTATTGAACTATCTGTAAGGGTGTAATTCTTCCCAATGACCACAAGTGTAAGGAGCATTCTTCCCACTGACCATCACACTATCATGTATCATGCCTTTTAGCAGAGGTTCCCTAATACCGGAAAGATATTTCAAGGGTTCCTCTGTGCTGAAAAGGTTGAGAATAGCTGTTCAATATCGATCTTTAGTTGTCAATAGAGGGGTCACTATTAGGAGGAAGGAGGTCCTGGATCCTCTATATAGATCTTTATATCACAAGAAGGATCACCAGCTGGAGGAAGGAGGTCATGATTTCTCTATATACTGTAGATCTTTAGTTATCTCTAGAGGGATCACCAGCAGGAAGAAAGAGGTCCTGATTCCTGATTCCTCTATATAGATCTTTTTATCACTAGAGGGATCACCAGCAGGAGGAAGGAGGTCCTGATTCCTCTATATAGATCTTTATATCACTAGAGGGGTCACCGGCAGGAGGAAGGAGGTCCTGATTCCTCTATATAGATCTTTATATCACTAAAGAGGTCCCCAGCAAGAAGAAGGAGGTCCTGATTCCTCTATATAGATCTTTATATTACTAGAGTGGTCACCGGCAGGAGGAAGGAGGTCCTTATTCCTCTATATAGATCTTTATATCACTAAAGGGGTCACCATCAGGAGGAAGGAGGTCCTGATTCCTCTATATAGATCTTTATATCACTAAAGGGGTCCCCAGAAGGAGGAAGGAGGTCCTGATTCCTCTATATAGATCTTTATATCACTAAAGGGGTCACCAGCAGGAGGAAGGAGGTCCTGATTCCTCTATATAGATATGTATATCACTAGAGGGGTCCCCAGCTGGAGGAAGGAGGTCCTGATTGCTCTATATAGATCTTTAGTTATCACTAGAGGGAACATGGGCAGGAGAAAGAGGTTTTGATTGGTCTATATCAGGGTTTCTCAACCAGGGTTCCGTGGAACCCTAGGTTTCCTTCAGAGGTTGCCAGGGGTTCCTTGAGCAATGAGCAATTTCAGCCTCTCAGATAGGTTCCCCCTGACACCATTGATCTATTGAACTATCTGTAAGGGTGTAATTCTTCCCAATGACCACAAGTGTAAGGAGCATTCTTCCCACTGACCATCACACTATCATGTATCATGCCTTTTAGCAGAGGTTCCCTAATACCGGAAAGATATTTCAAGGGTTCCTCTGTGCTGAAAAGGTTGAGAATAGCTGTTCAATATCGATCTTTAGTTGTCAATAGAGGGGTCACTATTAGGAGGAAGGAGGTCCTGGATCCTCTATATAGATCTTTATATCACAAGAAGGATCACCAGCTGGAGGAAGGAGGTCATGATTTCTCTATATACTGTAGATCTTTAGTTATCTCTAGAGGGATCACCAGCAGGAAGAAAGAGGTCCTGATTCCTGATTCCTCTATATAGATCTTTTTATCACTAGAGGGATCACCAGCAGGAGGAAGAAGGTCTTGATTCCAATATATAGATCTTTAGTTATCACCAGAGGGAATGCCAGGAGGAGAAGAGGTCATGGTTCCCCTGTATAGATCTTTATATCACTAGAGGGATCACCAGCAGGAGGAAGGAGTTCCAGATTCCTCTATATAGATCTTTAATTATCACTAAATGGGTCAGGAGGAATGAGGTTGTGATTCCTCTATATAGATCTTTAGGTATCACTACAGGGTCACCAGCAGGAGAAATAGGTAATGCTTCCTCTATATACAGTAGATCTTTAGTTATCACTAGGGGGGATCATCAGCAAGAGGATGGAGGTCCTGATTCCTCTATAGGGATGAGCTTCGAGTTCGAGTCGAACTCATGTTCGACTCGAACATTGCTTGTTCGCCCGTTCGCCGAACAGCGAACAAATTGGGGTGTTCGCGGCAAATTCGAAAAATCTATGGGAGAAATCTAAAGTGCTAATTATAAAGGCTTATATGCAAGTTATTGTCCTAAAAAGTGTTTGGGGACCGGGGTCCTGCCCCAGGGGACATGTATCAATGCAAAAAGAAGTTTTAAAAACGGACATTTTTTCGGGAGCAGTGATTTTAATAATGCTTAAAGTGAAACAATAAAAGTGAAATATTCCTTTAAATTTCGTACCTGGGGGGTGTGTATGATATGCATGTGAAGTGGCGCATGTTTCCCGTGCTTAGAACTGTCCCTGCAAAAAGTGTCATTTTTGAAAGAAAAAAATGCATTTAAAACTGACTCGCGGCTATTAATGAATTGTCGGCTCCCGGCAATACATACAAAAGTCATTGATAAAAATAAAAAAAAAGCGTGGGGGTTCCCCAGAATTCAATTACCAGGCCCTTCAGGTCTGGAATGGATATTAAGGGGAACCCCGCCGCAAATTAAAAAAAAAATTGACGTGGGGTTCCCCCAAATATCCATTCCAGGCCCTTCAGATCTGGCATGGATTTTAAGGGGAACTCCACCCCAAATTTAAAAAAAAATGGCGTGGAGTCCCCCTAAAAATCCATACCAGACCCCTTATCCGAGCACGCAACCTGGCCGGCCGCAGGGGAAAAGGGGGGGACGAGAGAGCGGCCCCCCCTCCCTCCTGAACTGTACCAAGCCACATGCCCTCAACATGGGGAGGATGTCCCCATGTTGATGGGGACAAGGGCCTCATCCCCACAACCCTTGCCCGGTGGTTGTGGGGGTCTGTGGGCGGGGGGCTTATCGGAATCTGGAAGACCCCTTTAACAAAGGGGACCCCCAGATCCCGCCCCCCCCCTATGTGAATTGGTAAGGGGTACATTGTACCCCTACCATTTCACGAAGAAAGTGTAAAAAATTGTAAAAAAAAACACACAAACACCTTGAAAAAGTCCTTTATTTAAAAAAAAAAAAAAACAGCGGTGAAATCCAGTGTCCCGCGGCGATCCCGATGTCCAGCGCTGTCCTTCATTGGTTGTGCCTGAGCGGACCTGATGGGGAACTCCCTCTCAGTATTTTAAATGTATAGACCCGCCCCTTCTAAAGTTCCCCATCAGGTCCGCCAGCGGACCAGATGCGGAACATGAGAAGGGGCGGGTCTATACATGTATTACCACAGTGAGAGAAGTTCCCCATCAGGTCCGCCTCCTCGGTATGTCGGACCCGCCTACGTCATTGGCTTGAGCGGGGAACTTCCTTCACTATGTACATTTAAATTTACATAGTGAAGGAAGTTCCCCGCTCAAGCCAATGACGTAGGCGGGTCCGACATACCGAGGGGGCGGACCTGATGGGGAACTGCTCTCACTTTGGTAATACATGTATAGACCCGCCCCTTCTCATGTTCCGCATCTGGTCCGCTGGCGGACCTGATGGGGAACTTTAGAAGGGGCGGGTCTATACATTTAAAATACTGAGAGGGAGTTCCCCATCAGGTCCGCTCAGGCACAACCAATGAAGGACAGCGCTGGACATCGGGATCGCCGCGGGACACTGGATTTCACCGCTGTTTTTTTTTTTTTTTTTTTTTTTAAATAAAGGACTTTTTCAAGGTGTTTGTGTGTTTTTTTAAACATTTTTTTACGCTTTCTTCGTGAAATGGTAGGGGTACAATGTACCCCTTACCAATTCACATAGGGGGGGGGGGCGGGATCTGGGGGTCCCCTTTGTTAAAGGGGTCTTCCAGATTCCGATAAGCCCCCTGCCCGCAGACCCCCACAACCACCGGGCAAGGGTTGTGGGGATGAGGCCCTTGTCCCCATCAACATGGGGACATCCTCCCCATGTTGAGGGCATGTGGCTTGGTACGGTTCAGGAGGGAGGGGGGGCCGCTCTCTCGTCCCCCCCTTTTCCCCTGCGGCCGGCCAGGTTGCGTGCTCGGATAAGGGGTCTGGTATGGATTTTTAGGGGGACTCCACGCCATTTTTTTTTAAATTTGGGGTGGAGTTCCCCTTAAAATCCATGCCAGATCTGAAGGGCCTGGAATGGATATTTGGGGGAACCCCACGTCAATTTTTTTTTAAATTTGCGGCGGGGTTCCCCTTAATATCCATTCCAGACCTGAAGGGCCTGGTAATTGAATTCTGGGGAACCCCCACGCTTTTTTTTTATTTTTATCAATGACTTTTGTATGTATTGCCGGGAGCCGACAATTCATTAATAGCCGCGAGTCAGTTTTAAATGCATTTTTTTTCTTTCAAAAATGACATTTTTTGCAGGGACAGTTCTAAGCACGGGAAACATGCGCCACTTCACATGCATATCATACACACCCCCCAGGTACGAAATTTAAAGGAATATTTCACTTTTATTTTTTCATTTTAAGCATTATTAAAATCACTGCTCCCGAAAAAACGGCCGTTTTTAAAACTTCTTTTTGCATTGATACATGTCCCCTGGGGCAGGACCCGGGTCCCCAAACCCTTTTTAGGACAATAACTTGCATATAAGCCTTTATAATTAACACTTTAGATTTCGAACGTTCGAGTCCATTGTATTTAATAGGGTTCTAAAGTTTACACGAACATTTTGTCTGTTCGCAGGTTCTGGTGCGAACCGAACAGGGGGGTGTTCGGCTCATCCCTGTTCCTCTATATAGATCTCTATATTACTAGAGGGATCTGCAGCAGGAGGAAGGAGATCCTGATTCCACCATATAGATCTTTGGTTATCACTATCACTAAATTCTGTATCCTATTTTGGAATAAATTTATGTCTGGATGATCAACTGCTGGTGTGGCGCCTAAATCTTAGACCTTCTAAAAAAGATCTTAATGGCCATTCCCTGCAATAGAATGGGTATAGTATTCACCACTCCGGTGGCCCTTGTCTCCTGCCTTCCCTCCATTCCAGCACTGCAGCCTCCATTGAAACTCCCAGGAGAAGGGTGGGATGCCTGTGTCCACTGGCATGCCCTATGCAATGCCCTGGGCCAGACCCCTTCGTCAGCCCAGGGCATTGCATGCTATTTTCTAGGGATCTGAGATATTGACATTTTACTAGAGCTTTTGTATGCAACATTTCAGACCATAAATCAACCAATCTGCTTGCAAGGAGTGATGTTTTTTATTTTTTAAGACATCTAACGCTATCTGAGGAAGTGGCCCTAGGGGGGCAAAGTTGAGCAGGAGAGGCCGAAGGCTTCAGACACCAAATGACAAACTGGTCCACAGAGTGCAATTCATCTTACACCTTGTTACAGCTTAATTTACTTAACAATATAGTGATCAGAAGGCGGTCATTTTGGACACTTGTAATGTCAGAATAAAATATGGTAAAAGCAGGATTTCCCCTTTAGCCTTCGTACATGGCCAACACATGATATTACTTCTAACCACATCTCCCAGCATAAAATATCTGCACACAGAGAGGAATAAATGAAAGATTAGCGCAAGCTGTTAAGGGGCTCCATAATTCCTGGAAATACTGCGAAATACATTGTAACGGTTCCCCTGGGCTTGGGTGGATGAATCTCTGCACAATACAAAAACTATGCAACAAAAATCAACACCATTTCCACGCCGTGGAAAGAAATCCCATCTAATAGATGCCTGATGATTGCATATTTATGCATTATCGGCATTGTTCAGAGGAGGCAGAGAGAAAAAATAAAAAAACTCCAATTCAGAATGTCACCAACACGGATGATTTTATTCCTCTCAGACGAGTACTGTATATACTCGAGTATAAGCCGAGTTTTTAAGCTCTTATTTTAGTGCTGAAAATGCCCCCCTCGGCTTATACCCAAGTCTGTGTTTTTTTGTACCTGAATTCTTGACAGGCGTCCATTTGTTTAAAAGTCGCGGCTTCCTCCTGGCGTTCCGTTCCGTGATAGGCATTAGACACTGTGTTCCGCCTATCACGGAGGTCCCCTCATCCTCAGACAGTTTCCCAGCAGACACTGTGTTCAGTGTTCCGCCATCCACGGACGTTCTCTTGTCCGAGGATGAAAGAATGTCTGTGATTGGCGGAACAGGGAACAGAGTGTCTGCTGGGAAACTGAGTCCGAGGATGAGAGGACCTCCATGATAGGCGGAACACAGTGTCAAATGCCTATCACGGAACGGAACGCCAGGAGGAAGCCGCGACCTTTAAAAAAAAATGGACGCCTGTCAAGAATTCAGGTACTCGGGCACAGTGAGACTGCAATGGGCACAGTGAGGTATGGCACAGTGAGACTGCAATGGGCACAGTGAGGTATGGCACAGAGTGAGGTATGGCACAGAGTGAGGTATGGCACAGTGATGTTGCATGGGGCACAGTGAGACTGCAATGGGCACAGTGAGGTATGGCACAGTGAGGTATGGCCCAGTGAGGTATGGCACAGTGAGACTGCAATGGGCACAGTGAGGTTGCAATGGGCACAGTGAGGTTACAAATGGGCACAGTGAAGCTGCAAATGGGCATTGTTGACCCTCTTTTTACGCTTACAGTAGCTGCTGCATTCTCACCCTAGGCTTATACTCGAGTCAATACGTTTTCCCATTTTTTTGTGGTAAAATTAGGTCCTCGGCTTATACTCGGCTCGGCTTATACTCGAGTATATACGGTGTGTAAGATATACCACATTCTAGTGATCTGATCTGCAGTATTCCCAATGTTGTCCATTTGTAGTGTAGAACAATGGTTCTCAATCTTCTAGGCCAGGTCCCAGTAAATTCTTCCAAAACCTTCCATACTTCAACAATAAAAAATAGTTTATGCTCACCCAATAAAAATATAGGAATACAAAATATGTGTTAACATGCTGAAAGGCTTAGCATGGGACTGGGTGGCACTGAAGGGGTTAGGGGGGATCTGGAAGGGCTTAGGGGACTCTGCAAGGCATGAGGTTTCTCCAGGAGGTGGGAGCTTTGCAAGGGCACTGAGAAACACTGGAGGGCACTGCAGGGGATAGGAGGCATTGTGGGACACTGTTGGTTGTTGGGGGGCACTATGGGGGTCTGGAGGCTCTGCAGCAAACTGGGGGCAGTGTGGGAGGTTGGGGCACACTATGGGGGCAGAGATTTCTCAGGGGGCCTAGGGGCCTTGTGGGAGGTTGAAGGGCACTATGGGGGGCTAAAGGTTCTGCACCAAGCTGGGGGGGGGTGTTCGGTCAGTGTGGGAGGTTAGGGGCACTATGGGGGCTGAAGGTTCTCATCCTTATAGACCAAGGACTAGTAAATTCTTCCAAAACCTTCCATACCTCAACAGTTTAAAAAAAAATTATGCTCACCCAATAAAAAAATGGAAATACAAAATATGTGTTGAAATGATGAAAGGCTCAGGATGGGGCTGGGTGGCTCTGTAGGGGGGAGGGGAGGCTCTGGAAAAGGTTAGGGGACTCTGCAGTAGAAATGGTAGCACTGAAAGGCATGAGATTTTTAGAGAGGGCTAGGGTCTCTCCAGGAGGTGGGGGCTTTGCAAGGGCACAGAGAAAGACTGGGGGGCACTGTGGGACACTGTTGGTTGTTAGGGGCACTATGAGGGGCTGGGGGCTCTGCAGCAATCTGGGGGCTAGAGGGGCAGTATGGGAAGTTGGGGACACTATGGGGGCTGAGGGTTTTTAGGGGCCTAGGGTTCTCATCCTTATAGACCAATGCCTACTAAATTCTTCCAAAAACCTTTCATACCTCAACAGTTTAAAAAAGTTTATGCTCACCCAATAAAAAAAATGGGAATACAAAATATGTGTTGAAATGCTGAAAGGCTCAGGTTGGGGCTGGGTGGCACTGTATGGGGGAGAGGAGACTCTGGAGAAGATTAGGGGAATCTGCAGTAGAAATGGTAGCACTGAAAGGCATGAGGTTTTTAGACAGGGGTATGATTTCTCCAGGGGGTAGGGGAACTGTGGGACACCATTGGTTGTTGGGGGGCATTATGGGGGGCTGGAGGCTCTGCAGCAAACTGGGGGCAGTGTGGGAGGTTGGGGCACACTATGGAGGCAGAGATTTCTCAGGGGGCCTAGGGGCCTTGTGGGAGGTTGAAGGGCACTATGGGGGGCTAAAGGTTCTGCACCAAGCTGGGGGGGGTGTTCGGTCAGTGTGGGAGGTTAGGGGCACTATGGGGGCTGAAGGTTCTCATCCTTATAGACCAAGGACTAGTAAATTCTTCCAAAACCTTCCATACCTCAACAGTTTTAAAAAAAAATTATGCTCACCCAATAAAAAAATGGAAATACAAAATATGTGTTGAAATGATGAAAGGCTCAGGATGGGGCTGGGTGGCTCTGTAGGGGGGAGGGGAGGCTCCGGAAAAGGTTAGGGGACTCTGCAGTAGAAATGGTAGCACTGAAAGGCATGAGATTTTTAGAGAGGGCTAGGGTCTCTCCAGGAGGTGGGGGCTTTGCAAGGGCACAGAGAAAGACTGGGGGGCACTGTGGGACACTGTTGGTTGTTAGGGGCACTATGAGGGGCTGGGGGCTCTGCAGCAAGCTGGGGGCTAGAGGGGCAGTATGGGAAGTTGGGGACACTATGGGGGCTGAGGGTTTTTAGGGGCCTAGGGTTCTCATCCTTATAGACCAATGCCTACTAAATTCTTCCAAAAACCTTTCATACCTCAACAGTTTAAAAAAGTTTATGCTCACCCAATAAAAAAAATGGGAATACAAAATATGTGTTGAAATGCTGAAAGGCTCAGGTTGGGGCTGGGTGGCACTGTATGGGGGAGAGGAGACTCTGGAGAAGATTAGGGGAATCTGCAGTAGAAATGGTAGCACTGAAAGGCATGAGGTTTTTAGACAGGGGTATGATTTCTCCAGGGGGTAGGGGAACTGTGGGACACCATTGGTTGTTGGGGGGCATTATGGGGGGCTGGAGGCTCTGCAGCAAACTGGGGGCAGTGTGGGAGGTTGGGGCACACTATGGGGGTAGAGATTTCTCTGGGGGCCTAGGGGCCTTGTGGGAGGTTGAAGGGCACTATGGGAAATTATGGGAGGTTGGCTGCAATAAGGTAGCTGGGTGGCACTGTAGGGGGGAGGGGAGACTCTGGAGAAGATTAGGGGACTCTGTAGTAGAAATGGTAGCACTTAAAGGCATGTGGTTTTTAGAGAGGGGTAGGGTCTCTCCAGGAGATGGGGGCTTTGCAAGGGCACTGAGAAAGACTGGAGGGCACTGCAGGGGTTAGGAGGCACTGTGGGGCACTGTTGTTTGTTGGGGGCACTATGGGTGGGCTGGAGGTGGGCTCTGCAACAAACTGAGGGCAGTGTGGGAGGTTGGGGCACACTATGGGAGCAGAGATTTCTCAGGGGGCCTAGGGGCCTTGTGGGAGGTTGAAGGGCACTATGGGAAATTATGGGAGGTTGGCTACATTAAGGTAGCTGGGAGGCCATGTGGTAGGTTAGGGGATCTGTAGCTGGCTGGAGGCCCAAGTGGAGGGAGGCTGTTGCCTGAGAGTGGGCCATGGCCTGGTCATTGAGAACCACCCATGTAGAGGGTTTTATGCCCTGAGAATGAAGAGTGAGGTTGGCAGAGGCACCCCTGTAGAACGGATATACTTAAGCATGTGCATCTTTGGCTCAGTTTCAGGGCCAAATTCAGGCAAAGATTCGGTCCTGATTCGTCCCTGAACCAGAGAACAGGGACGCACAGTGCACCTGTGCGATCTGCCGCCGGTTCCAGTGTGAACCGAGCCTTAAAGTTTGATATTTGTTGGTTATAAAAAAATAAAACATAAAACACCATCAACTTGTTTCAAAATGAGTACTGCATTCCATACAGGCCCATGGCAATGCAATACTCGCTTGAAGAAGACGGCCACATGCAAGTCAGAGAAAGGGCAACTACAGGACAAATGCACCTGCCATTGAATTCTGAAGGATCTCACAAGCTTCTCAGACTGAGGTCCAACTGATGCCATTGACACAAACCCAAAGACAGTCCACAAAGTCTATTACTCTGTCTATGAGAGCGCCAGACCAAAGATCTAAGGGGCGTTTGCCCATAAAAAAAACCCCCATAGAACTGCCGACGAGTACCCTGGGGGGGCAGGAACTGCTGGAATGCCTCAAAGCCCATCCCTGCACTATTGCATTGTGGTGGCAACGCACTTTACATGCATTGGTGGGGTGTAAATGAATGGCACCCCAACAAACAGATGTAAGTTGCAGCACAACTTTGCATTGCAGTGCGCTACCAGGAATGGCGCATGCACCATTATTGCTGCGTTTTGGCACATTGGAAGTCCATTCCTTTTGAATAGGCTACCTTAACATAATGCGCATTAACGTGCGTAAATGGACCCTTAAAGTTATACAACTTATGTTATATACATCAATAGAATAACATCGGTACATTTTTTTCACACAGGACTAAGACACACCTCACCATGAAGCAGGTAAGCCGAATGGAAAGAAATATACATTTTTTTGTCTATTGAAAGTATAAATGGCAGGGCTAAGGTTTCCCCCGCATTGTCTTTCTCTGGTCTAATGCAGAAGTGGCATTAACATCCTTCAAACCTGTTGGCACGTACAGACAGATCAGTTACTGGTCACATAATTCAGCTTGTCTTGGCAACTCCCCCACCCCAACCATTCTCTTCCCTCTTCCTCCATTTACTTCAGAGTCACCGAACCAAGAACTCAACAAGCAAAGTGAAAATTACCATTTCCATAAGTAACCCAACAAGGGCGTATTTCATGGTAAATGGGCTGAAAGGTCAGCTGTACAATCTCTTTGTTCACAGGCAGACTTGGTTTAGGTCAAATGCAAATCAATAATGGAGTTCACTTCTTTTTTTTTTTTCTGACGGGGAAAATTTGACATATTTTTTTTTTCTCCTCACTTGAACAACTTTTAAAAAAAAAACAAAGAAGAAAAATAACATCCGATGCTATTTAAAGCTGTGGTCATGGCTGATTTATTTTGCTGACGTGATTTATAGCCGTCAGTACAATAACCATTAACTAGGTGTGATCTTTAAAAAAAAAAAAGCTTTATTTATATAAAATCTTTTAAAAATGTATTTATTTATATTTTTACGTGTATATAATATATATATATATATATATATATATATATATATATAAAATCTTTTTATATGTATTTATTTATATTTTTGTGTGTATAAAATAAATAAATGAATATATTTATATATATATATATATATATATATATATACCGTGTATATATATATACTGTACATATATATATATATATATTTTTTTTTTTTTTTTTTTGCTGAAGTGAGTTATAGCCGTCAGTACAATAGTCATTAACTAGGTGTGATCCTAAAAAAAGGTTTATATATAAAATCTTTTAAAAAATTATTTATTTATATTTTTATGTGTATAATATATATATATATATATATATATATATATATATAAATATATATATAATCATTTTATATGTATTTATTTATATTTTTATGTGTATAATATATATATATATACCTTATATACTTGAGTTTAAGCCGACCTGAATATAAGCAGAGGCACCTAATTTTACCACAAAAAACTGGAAAGACTTATTGACTCGAGTATAAGCCTAGGGTGTCCATCTGCATGCCTCACTGTGCCTCACTGTGTCCATGCCTCACTGTGCCCATGCATCACTGTGCCCATGATTCACTGTGTCCATGACTAGACTGACGTTTAACATGGGAGTCAATGGAAGGGGTGCCCGGGTTTGAAAAATCGGTGCTCCCCGGCTGTAGGTCTCCCAGACAAAAAACTTTGCACACTCATAGAGGAGAAACTGGGCTATATGTGTGCCATGTTTCGGGTCCAGAGGACCTACGACTGGCCGGTACCGGGTCCCCAAAGTCACTGGTGAAATTACTGTTTA